>CM061134.1:203417313-203515402 GCA_030789695.1 Scilla litardierei
GCCGGCTCCTTCTCTCTCTTGGTGAACCAAGAGCCCTCCTCAGCTAGCATGATCTTCTCCTTCCTCTTTCTCCCCGAAATCAAGTCCTTTAAGAATTTAGCATATGTGGGGATCTCCACGATGGCGTCGAGGAAGGGAATATTGAGGCTAACTCCTCTTAGATACTCGAGAAACTTCGCTAGCCTTTTCTCCATTTTCGCTCTAGCGAGCCTTTGGGGGAATGTGACCGGTGGCATGAAGCGCCTCTCCTCGATCAATTGCTCCGCTCTAGATTTCTCCTTTTCTTGTGGCTCCTTCTCCTTATCAACTTCAACTACCGGCTCAATCGGCTCCAAACTTTCCTCCACGGGTTCCTCGGTAGGAATCATGGCGGGGGTGGTATCCTTTCCGCCTCTAGTGGTAACGGCAACTACGGCATTGATGTGGCCGGTGTTGCCCCGTGGGTTTTGCTCGGGTTGCGCCGGCAATCGTTGAGTGTTCCGATTGAGCAACGCCAATTGCTCCGATATTTGAGCCACACCGGTATTAAGAGAGTCTTGCCCTGCCTTCAAGCTAGCATTGACCTTATTTTGCTCGACCATAAACGCCTCCACTCTAGCTTCGAAGTCGGATCGTTGTTGAGCTTGTGGAGGGTTTTGATTTTGATTCCTCCACCCTTGATTGTATCCGGGCGGCCTATATGGTGGGACTTGTTGCTTCGGTTGAAAATTTTGTTGAGTAGGCCCCCTCGGTGGATAGTGTTGTTGTTGGGGTGGTAGTGGTGGTCGAGCTTGTTGAGGTGGCGGTTGTGGCGGGTTCAAAGCTCCTTCATTGTTAGCGTAAGAGAATCCGGGATGATTTCTTGCGGCCGGATTGGCCCAATATCCTTGGTTCCCCACGACATATTGTACTTGCTCCAAGGCTCCTTCTCCTTGCTCTCCTCCCACGTACATGGCTTGAGATTGGTCTTGCCAATCACACATTTGGTTGGTCGGTGCGGAGGTGGGAGGGGCTCCTTAGGGCTCCGTGATAAACTTCTCCAATCTCTCCACTACCTTGTGGAGAGAATCAAACTTGCTTGTAAGCTCCGCTACGGCCTTCGCTTCATAGATACTAGTCGGCTTTAAGGAGGACGTAGAGTGTCCTCGCTCATCGCCCCATTGTTGATTGTTTGAGGCCATCTCCTCAATTAGGGCCGTAGCTTCCTCGGGAGTCTTTGACAAGATGGCACCATTCGCCGCGGCATCAATAATTTGTTTGGTCCCCGGTTGGAGACCATTGTAGAAGCTATGCACTAGCTCCCAATCTTCTATACTATGGTGCGGGCATTGATGCTGCAGATCCTTAAAACGCTCCCAAGCCTCATAGAGCGTCTCTTGGGGTCCTTACTTGAAGGACATAAGAGCGCTCCGAATCTTCACCGTCTTGGAGGGCGGATAGAACTTGTCAATGAATGCGCTCGCCAACTCGTCCCAAGTGGTGAAGACACCCTCAGCTTGCGTCCTCAACCAGTATAGTGCCTTGTCCTTTAGCGTGAAAGGGAAGAGACGCAGTCTGATGGCATCGATAGAGACCCCCGGCATCTGGAATGTGGCACACTTCGACAAGAACAATTGGATGTGGTAGTGGGGATTTTCATGGGCATTCCCATGAAATGGATCCTGCTGCATCAGAACCACTAGTCCAGTCTTTAGCTCGAAGCTCTTGTCAGCCGCCAACCCCGGCATGGCAATGGATGAGGTAGTAGAAGAGGTCTTAGGCCGAAGCCTATCTCGAATAGAAATTATCCTCGCCATCCTTGCCGCCAATTGTTTAGCAGTTTCCGGGTTGGTCATAAACCGCCCTTCCGGATTTTGTCTCCTTTCCGCTCTAAGTCTCCGCGCGGTACGTTCGATCTCAGGATCAAACAATATAGCTTCAGGGTCCGCCGTAGATCTCGTGTACATGCACAGGGAAAACAGAGTTTCAAAGAGATGATTAGTACCGTGGAAGGGTTAGGTAAAAATAAAAAAAATGGAAATAATAATGATAAAATAAAAAGGAAGTAGCTAGGGGTGGTAAGTTCAAACGCAATCGCCTCCCCGGCAACGGCGCCAAAAACTTGATCGCTCCGGAACGTAACCCAAAAGAACGGTTGTAGTTTTACCGCAAGTGCACGGTGTAGCAGCGAGCGGGATATCGAACACAGGGAGGACGAATGACCGTGCTTGATCCAATCAACCTGGCTATTCAAGAAGAAAGATTTGCCTTTGGCGATCCTGTCACAATCGTCAGACAAAGTGCGGAAATATCAAATCAAATAAAGAACGTCTAGGGAATGGGGAATCCCCGCTACTCACCGTATCTCATAAATGTGGTTCGTCAGTATCAAAATTGCTAGATTGAGATCTTGGATGGACTAGTTGCAACTGAATGTAGAACCAAGCTCACGCTCTCGCGCTGTTGCCGGTCTATAGCTATCCTAGGTTTGGGTCCAATCTCTTGCAAACCCTAGCCTAGGAAAGCTAGCATTAGGGTCAACATCATCGTCCAATCGCGCACCGAGCCCAATCTCTTGCAAAACTCGGCTCGCGATCTAGATTGGGATAGTTCCTACCCGTCCAATCTCTTGCAAACGGGTATTGGCACGGAATTGCAACCGGAAACCCTAGTATCGGTCCAATCTCTTGCAAACCGATACTACGGAAATTCGATTCCAACCCAATTCGGATTTCTAGGGTTTCCTATCGAATCGGGATCCAATCTCTTGCAAATCCCGATCGGTATGAACTCCTAGCTAACCGTAGTAAATTGATCCCAATCTAATCCCTAGACATCAATTCTAGCAAAATTTCTACTAATTCATCACAAATATGAAGTTGGGCTTGTAGGGTTCATCCCCACGCCCCAAGACGTGGCGACTACTCACAATTCATAGCAAGATCACAAAAATAATCAATGAAATAAGCAATAGAATTCATCACAATATTGAGATATGCAATAAAAATAGAATTTTTGGGGAAGAGAAAGACAAACCAATGGAGTTCTTCAATTAATCCAACAAAAATCAAACTTTTTCTCCTCTCCAATCTCAAGAATAAAACTAAAAAGCTAATCTAAAAAGCTGCAAAAAATCTAAGGAGAAGCTCTCTAAAACTAGGGTAAAAACAGGGGTTAAATACCCCCCAAAATCGTCCAAAAACTGTGACCAAAATACCCCTGCGCAGCCTGTTTTCCGCAATTTTCGCTACAGGCAGCGCGTCGCACTCGGCCGAGTGACAAAAGTCGCTCGGCCGAGTGAGAAACCCTGTAATTTTCCAGTAAGTCAGGGCCTTCAGGGGTCTCTACTTCGGGGGAGGCTCGGCCGAGTGAGTTGTCGTCACTCGGCCGATGGCTTCATTGTACTCGGGCGGACGGGATTATCCACTCGGCCGAGTGGGTCTTCTGAAGCTCAGGCAGCCGAAAAACAGAAACTTGGAGATTTTTGAAGGGCTTCGTCTGGGCGCCACTCGGGCGGACGTGATCTCTTCACTCGGCCGATGTGGTCTCCGTCGCTCGGCCGAGTGCACATAGGAATCGTGTCTGATCTGGTCGGCCGAGCGGTGTCTCGCTGGTCGGCCGAGTGGGTCCTCCACTCGGCCGAGTGGGACACTAAACATGCCCAATCTGCTTATTTTGGCCTCCTCATCGCTCCTGCGACGTCCGTTCTTCTTCCGCTCCTCTCCAACAGCAAAATACCCCTCGGGGAGGTCGTCGGTGACCCTCTGGAGTAAGCGCATCTCGAGATCACTCCAAATCGCGCCAAATCACCTGAAATGCGACAAAAACAACAAATCATGAAAAGCATCGCAATATCGTCGATATATCGTGAAAAACATGATTTGGGCGATCTAAATGGCATGCAAAAATGCGGGAAAAAGGTGTAAAATAAGGAGTGATCACGGCCCCGCAGAGCGGGCCTTAGTTCAACCCCTTCCCCTTTGTCTGAAAGGTATGGCGGACTTTAGTTGGCGAGGGGTCTCGTTTAGAAACGTCGGTCCTTCCTGTTGTCAGGGGGTTCGGACTGCGGGGGTATACTTACTGGGCGTCCTAAGTTAGTACGGGGGGGGCGCGATTCTCTGTTCCTGATTTACCCACCGCGAGGGGTGGTTCCGTTTCGTAAGCTCGCCCGGCCTTTGGTGGGGCTATTGTTTCATGCTATGGCGTTTTCCGAAAGTTAAAACGACTTTGATGGAGATAAATGTTTTCATTTATATTTACAAGAACCCTTCTATGGCTCGCACACGGGTACTTAGATTATCGCCCGTTCTTGGGGGTAAGATCCGGCTCGGGGGCGGGCTGTGGAACTGTCCTCGCCTGTGGTGAGTGACCTCCTGATTTAGGGGTTACCCTTTGCCGGGTGGGCCTTTTTATCTTCAGTTGTTCTTGGCGCCTAGGTGAGCGTCCGTCCAATGCGCTGACGGGTTGCCAGGTCTCCTCGGTCGGGTGGAAGCGCTGGGGGGCTCACCAGGGAAGCTGTCTTGCTGTGGTTTTTGTCCCGGGGGTGGGGGGTCCTGACGATCGGGCCGCCTCCTCTCCATAGCTTTGTCATCTCCCTCCACGCCTCGCGGTTTGGGTTTGAGGGTGGGGGAAATCCTGACGATCGGGCCGCCTCCCCTCCACGCCTCGCGGTTTGGGTTTGAGGGCGGGGTTCGGGTCCCGATTGTGCTGGGGCGGGCTGACACGCCATGACTCGCCGTTTGGGCTCGTCGTGGATGCAGCCTTGCCGAGGTCACCGTCCAGAGGTCGACGGCAAGGAGATGTTGGCTTGCAAGCCCCGGGGGGCTTTTGCTTTTCCTACCAGCGGGGGGCGGATGCCTACCTTTCTCCGACTCATCCTTGTTTAGAGCAGACGGAGGAGTGAAAGGTGGATTTCCCTTGTGTAAGTGGAATATCCTATTGGTGATCCGTTTGTAAGGGGAATATCCTATCGGAGGTTGTGGAGATGCAGCGACCACCGTCCAGGGTGGGGGGAACCACTGGTGGCCGGTGATCTCCCTTTTGTTAGGACGAGTCATCTCGGCCCGTTTCCCAGCGGGTGGGGGGCGTTGGGACCGATATCTCATATCTTTCGACTCTTTGTTCTTCTCTCTTTCGGGAGAGTGAGAGGTGTATTTATAGGGGGGTTTTGTTGAAGGTTTCCTCCATAGTTATTGCGATGAGCTGGCATTATTGATGTGCTCCTCGGAATCACGCCCGTTGGAAACCGCTTTTGCCAGGTGGCGGTTAGGGAACCTCTTTTGTGGTGTATCATTAATGGTGGCGTATTTCTCGAGCGTCCTTTCGTTTCGTCGAGTCGCATCGGGGCCGCCTCCTCGGAAACTGTCGCCTCGTTTGCCCCAGTTTACGTGTCCTTGTCCTCTTTTCCAAGTTCGACTTTTGAAGGGTCACGGGTCTGCCAAGTCTGGGGTGCGGTTACGCGGCCTTGCCTATGCCCTGCCCCAGAGGTCTGGTGGAGGGGAGCTGGCACGTAGCCCTTTCTAGGTTGGGAGGCTAGGGTTGGCCCTGCCCCAGAGGTCTTGAGGGGGAGAGCGGGCGCGTAGCCCGGCCCGTACCCTTCTCTGGGTTGGGTGGCTAGGGTTGGCCCTGCCCCAGAGGTCTTGAGGGGGGAGCGGGTGCGTAGCCCGGCCCGTGCCCGTCTCTGGGTTGGGTGGCTAGGGTTGGCCCTGCCCCAGAGGTCTTGAGGGGTGAGCGGGCGCGTAGCCCGGCCCGTGCCCTTCTCTGGTTTGGGTGGCTAGGGTTGGCCCTGCCCCAGAGGTCTTGAGGGGGGAGCGGGCGCGTAGCCCGGCCCGTGCCCTTCTCTGGTTTGGGTGGCTAGGGTTGGCCCTGCCCCAGAGGTCTTGAGGGGGGGGGGGGAGCGGGCGCGTAGCCTGGCCCGTGCCCTTCTCTGGTTTGGGTGGCTAGGGTTGGCCCTGCCCCAGAGCCAGAGGTCTTGAGGGGGGAGCGGGCGCGTAGCCCGGCCCGTGCCCTTCTCTGGTTTGGGTGTCTAGGGTTGGGCCTGTCCCAGAGGTCTTGAGGGGGGGAGCGGGTGCGTAGCCCGGCCCGTGCCCTTCTCTGGTTTGGGTGGCTAGGGTTGGCCCTGCCCCAGAGGTCTTGAGGGGGGAGCGGGCGGGTAGCCCGGCCCGTGCCCTTCTCTGGTTTGGGTGGCTAGGGTTGGCCCCGCCCCAGAGGTCTTGAGGGCGGAGTAGGCGCGTAGCCAGGCCCGTGCCCTTCTCTGGTTTGGGTGGCTAGGGTTGGCCCTGCCCCAGAGGTCTTGAGGGGGGAGCGGGCGCGTAGCCCGGCCCGTGTCCTTCTCTGGTTTGGGTGGCTAGGGTTGGCCCTGCCCCAGAGGTCTTGAGGGGGGGAGCCGGCGCGTAGCCTGGCCCGTGCCCTTCTCTGGTTTGGGTGGCTAGGGTTGGCCCTGCCCCAGAGGTCTTGAGGGGGGGGAGCAGGCGCGTAGCCCGGCCCGTGCCCTTCTCTGGTTTGGGTGGCTAGGGTTGGCCCTGCCCCAGAGGTCTTGAGGCGGGAGCGGGCGCGTAGCCCGGCCCGTGCCCTTCTCTGGTTTCGGTGGCTAGGGTTGGCCCTGCCCCAGAGGTCTTGAGGGGGGGGAGCGGGCGCGTAGCCCGGCCCGTGCCCTTCTCTGGTTTGGGTGGCTAGGGTTGGCCCTGCCCCAGAGGTCTTGAGGGGGGGAGCGGGCGCGTAGCGCGGCCCGTGCCCTTCTCTGGTTTGGGTGGCTAGGGTTGGCCCTGCCCCAGAGGTCTTGAGGGGGGAGCGGGCGCGTAGCCCGGCCCGTGCCCTTCTCTGGTTTGGGTGGCTAGGGTTGACCCTGCCCCAGAGGTCTTGAGGGGGGGAGCGGGCGCGTAGCCCGGCCCGTGCCCTTCTCTGGTTTGGGTGGCTAGGGTTGGCCCTGCCCCAGAGGTCTTGAGGGGGGAGCGGGCGTGTAGCGCGGCCCGTGCCCTTCTCTGGTTTGGGTGGCTAGGGTTGGCCCTGCCCCAGAGGTCTTGAGGGGGGAGCGGGCGCGTAGCCCGGCCCGTGCCCTTCTCTGCTTTGGGTGGCTAGGGTTGGCCCTGCCCCATAGGTCTTGAGGGGGGAGCGGGCGCGTAGCCCGGCCCGTGCCCTTCTCTAGTTTGGGTGTCTAGGGTTGGCCCTGCCCCAGAGGTCTTGAGGGGGGGGGAGCGTGCGCGTAGCCCGGCCCGTGCCCTTCTCTGGTTTGGGTGGCTAGGGTTGGCCCAGCCCCAGAGGTCTTGAGGGGGGAGCGGACGCGTAGCCCGGCCCGTGCCCTTCTCTGGTTTGGGTGGCTAGGGTTGGCCTTGCCCCAGAGGTCTTGAGGGGGGAGCGGGCGCGTAGCCCGGCCCGTGCCCTTCTCTGGTTTGGGTGGCTAGGGTTGGCCCTTCCCCGGAGGTCTTGAGGGGGGCAGCGGGCGCGTAGCCCGCCCCGTGCCCTTCTCTGCTTTGGGTGGCTAGGGTTGGCCCTGCCCCGGAGGTCTTGAGGGGGGGGAGCGGGCGCGTAGCCCGGCCCGTGCCCTTCTCTGGTTTGGGTGGCTAGGGTTGGCCCTGCCCCAGAGGTCTTGAGGGGGGGGGGGAGCGGGCGCGTAGCCCGGCCCGTGCCCTTCTCTGGTTTGGGTGGCTAGGGTTGGCCCTGCCCCAGAGGTCTTGAGGGGGGAGCGGGCGTGTAGCCCGGCCCGTGCCCTTCTCTGGTTTGGGTGGCTAGGGTTGTCCCTGCCCAAGAGGTCTTGATGGGGGGGAGCGGGCGCGTAGCCTGGCCGTGCCCTTCTCTGGTTTGGGTGGCTAGGGTTGGCCGTGCCCCAGAGGTCTTGAGGGGGGGAGCGGGCGCGTAGCCCGGCCCGTGCCCTTCTATGGTTTGGGTGGCTAGGGTTGGCCCTGCCCCAGAGGTCTTGGGGGGAGCGGGCGAGTAGCCCGGCCCGTGCCCTTCTCTGGTTTGGGTGGTTAGGGTTGGCCCTGCCCCAGAGGTCTTGAGAGGGGAGCGGGCGCATAGCCCGGCCTGTGCCCTTCTGTGGTTTGGGTGGCTAGGGTTGGCCCTGCCCCAGAGGTCTTGAGGGGGGAGCGGGCGCGTAGCCCAGCCAGTGCCCTTCTCTGGTTTGGGTGGCTTGGGTTGGCCATGCCCCAGAGGTCTTGAGGGGGAGCGGGCGCGTAGCCCGGCCCGTGCCCTTCTCTGGTTTGGGTGGCTAGGGTTGGCCATGCCCCAGAGGTCTTGAGGGGGGGAGCGGGCGCGTAGCCCGGCCCGTGCCCTTCTCTGGTTTGGGTGGCTAGGGTTGGCCCAGCCCCAGAGGTCTTGAGGGGGGAGCGGGCGCGTAGCCCGGCCCGTGCCCTTCTCTGGTTTGGTTGGCTAGGGTTGGCCCTGCCCCAGAGGTCTTGAGGGGGGAGCGGGCGCGTAGCCCAGCCCGTGCCCTTCTCTGGTTTGGGTGGCTAGGGTTGGCCCTGCCCGAGAGGTCTTGAGGGGGGAGCGGGCGCGTAGCCCGGCCAGTGCCCTTCTCTGGTTTGGGTGGCTAGGGTTGGCCCTGCCCCAGAGGTCTTGAGGGGGGAGCGGGCGCGTAGCCCGGCCCGTGCCCTTCTCCTGGTTGGGTGGCTAGGGTTGGCCCTGCCCCAGAGGCCTTGAGGGGGGAGCGGGCGCGTAGCCCGGCCCGTGCCATTCTCTAGTTTGGGTGGCTAGGGTTGGCCCTGCCCCAGAGGCGTTGAGGGGGAAGCGGGCGCGTAGCCCGGCCCGTGCCCTTCTCTGGTTTGGGTGGCTAGGGTTGGCCCTGCCCCAGAGGTCTTGAGGGGGGGAGCGGGCGCGTAGCCCGGCCCGTGCCCTTCTCTGGTTTGGGTGGCTAGGGTTGGCCCTGCCCCAGAGGTCTTGAGGGGGGAGCGGGCGCGTAGCCCGGCCCGTGCCCTTCTCTGGTTTGGGTGGCTAGGGTTGGCCCTTCCCCAGAGGTCTTGAGGGGGGAGCGGGCGCGTAGCCCGGCCCGTGCCCTTCTCTGGTTTGGGTGGCTAGGGTTGGCCATGCCCCAGAGGTCTTGAGGGGGGAGCGGGCGCGTAGCCCGGCCCGTGCCCTTCTCTGGTTTGGGTGGCTAGGGTTGGCCATGCCCCAGAGGTCTTGAGGGGGGAGCGGGCGCGTAGCCCGGCCCGTGCCCTTCTCTGGTTTGGGTGGCTAGGGTTGGCCATGCCCCAGAGGTCTTGAGGGGGGGAGCGGGCGCGTAGCCCGGCCCGTGCCCTTCTCTGGTTTGGGTGGCTAGGGTTGGCCCTGCCCCAGAGGTCTTGAGGGGGGGAGCGGGCGCGTAGCCCGGCCCGTGCCCTTCTCTGGTTTGGGTGGCTAGGGTTGGCCCTGCCCCAGAGGTCTTGAGGGGGGGAGCGGGCGCGTAGCCCGGCCCGTGCCCTTCTCTGGTTTGGGTGGCTAGGGTTGGCCCTGCCCCAGAGGTCTTGAGGGGGGAGCGGTCGCGTAGCCCGGCCAGTGCCCTTCTCTGGTTTGGGTGGCTAGGGTTGGCTGATCGCGCCCCGGCGTACACGTCCCGAGGCGACGGTTGTAGTTTTACCGCAAGGGCACGGTATAGCGGCGAGCGGGTATCGAACACAGGGAGGACGAATGACCGTGCTTGCTCCTAATCAACCTGGCTATTTAGAGGGATAATTGCCTTGGGCGATCCTGTCACAATCGTCAGACAAAAGTGCGAAATATCAAATCAAATAGAGAACGCCTAGGGAATGGGGAATCCCCACTACTCACCGTATTTCACAATTGTGGTTCGCCGGTATCGAAATCGCTAGGATGAGAATTTGGATGAACTAGTTGCAACTAAATGTGGAACCAAGCTCACGCTCTCGCGCTGTTGCCGGTCTATAGCTATCCTAAGTTTGGGTCCAATCTCTTGCAAACCCTAGCCTAGGGAAGCTAGCATTAGGATCAACATCATCGTCCAATTGCGCACCGAGCCCAATCTCTTGCAAACTCGGTCCACAATCTAGATTAGGATAGTTCCTACCCGTCCAATCTCTTGCAAACGGGTATCGGCACGGAATTGCAACCGGAGATCCTAGCATCGGTCCAATTTCTTGCAAACCGATACTTCGAAAATCCGACTCCAACCCAATTCGGATTTCTAGGGCTTCCTATCGAATTGGGATCCAATCTCTTGCAAATCCCAATTGATGTGAATACCTAGCTATCCGTAGTAATTCGATCCCAATCTAATCACTAATAACAATCCTAGCTCAATTTCTACCGATTCAACACAAATACGAAATTGGGCTTGTAGGGTTCATCCCCACGCCCCAAGACGTGGAGACTACTCACTAATCATAGCAATAGCACAATAATTAGCAATGAAATAGACAATGGAATTCATCACAACAATGATATAAACAATAAAAATAGAGTTTTTGGGGAAGAGAAGTGCAAACCAATGTAGATCTTCAATCAACCCAACAAAAATCCAAGTTTTTCTCTTCTCCAATCACATTTAATAAAGCTAAAAAGTAGACTCAAAAAGCTGCAAAAAATCTGAGAGGTGCCCCCAAAACTAGGGTAAAAACAGAGCTTAAATAGCCCCAAAAATCGTCTAAAAATCCTGACCAAAATGCCCCTGCACAGCCTGTTTTCCGCAAATTTCGCTACAGGCTGCGCATCGCACTCGGCCGAGTGACAAAAGTCGCTCGGCCGAGTGAAAACCCTGTCAATTTTCCAGTAAGTCGGGGGCTTCAGGGGTCTTCAGTTCGGGGGCGGCTCGGCCGAGTGAGTTGTCGTCACTCGGCCGATGGCTTCACTTCACTCGGGCGGACGGGATTTGCCACTCGGCCGAGTGGGTCTTCTGAAGCTCAGATGGCCGAAAAACAGTAACTTCGATCTTTTTGAGGGCCTTCGTCTGGGCGCCACTCGGGCGGACGTGGTATCGTCACTCGGCCGATGTGGTCTCCGTCGCTCGGCCGAGTACACATGGAAATCGTGTCTGAACGGGTCGGCCGAGCAGTGTCTCGCTGGTCGGCCGAGTGGCTCCTCCACTCGGCCGAGTGGGACACAAAAAATGCCCAAACTGGTCGTTTTGGCCTCCTCGTCGCTCCGGCGACGTCCATTCTTCTTCCGCTCCTCTCCAATAGCAAAATACCCCTCGGGGAGGTCGTCGGTGGCCGTCTATCGTGAGCGCATCTCATGATCACTCCAAATCGCCTGAAATGCGACAAAAACAACAAAGCGTGAAAAGCATCGCAATATCGTCGATATATCGTGAAAAACATGATTTGGGCGATCTAAATGGCATGCAAACATGCGGAAAAAGGTGTAAAATAAGGAGTGATCAAAATCCCCCAAGCTTGCCTCTTACTCGTCCTCGAGGAAGATAAGTAAAAAGCGAACCTGGTGGATTCGGAAAACGAAAACGGCGAAAAACGAAAAAAATGAAAAACGAAGAAGAATGAAAACCAAACGAAAATAAAGAAAGAAAGAAAGAATAGGTAGGATGCTAGATCATTTTCTCAGGACGTGGGTTTCACCTACTCTTATAGCATGCACCGAGTGAGAAATACATGTCAAAGAATCTCAATTTTGATATCATAGTAGAATAGTGCAAGTAGAAAATAGAAAACCCACGAACAACGGTATAATCATGAAAAACGGAATGATTTTAAAATTAACATCGCCTGAATCATCTAAAGCGGCATACAAATCTCAGATCACACACTTTTCAATTGAACGCTTTCTATCTGGAGTATAAGAGTATCACATCATAGAATAGAGAGAATAGAAAAGTATGGATTTCATGAAATGAATGCTAGGCTTAGATTTCTGGATTTCGTAAAGCTAGAAACAATCTCACCGAGTATAGAATATTACTTAGCCTAGGTTGTCGTGCAATGTCAAGTAGTCGCTCTCTCACACATCAATGGATCTCCTCCCCCAAGCTTATCTATAAGCGTGGTGGCACAAAAATATTTACATCCCCATTTTTATATAGCTCCAAAGGCAAAGAAGGGAAAGAAGAAAGAAAGTAAGCGAGATGGGATCTTTTATTGAGGATTTTTCCTCTTTTCTCTCTTTTTCTTCTTCTTCTGCAATAAGCAACATATATACAATGATCCCAACTCAGAGAGAGGTAATGATATACAAGAATGTTTTTCTCTCTTTTATTCTTCTCTTCTCTCTTTTTTTTTATTTTTGAAATAAGAGATTTGGAGCTAGGAATTAATAGCGGGGGAAATGCCATAGAATAGAATCACTAAGGGGAGATTCACCAATGATTTTAAAAGTAGAGAAGTGATGTTCAAGATTTGTGGAGAAAGAAATAAATATAACTCTCGGCTCACTCTATAAGACATGCACGACAACTTCAGCAGGGTAATCTAATCTACTCAGTTTCGATCACAAAAAAGCTAACTAATCCAGATATATCTTAGCTAATCATCATTCAATCATCCGAAAGTGAAGTGTACAATTCATGCATATAGAAGTGATAAAGGAAAAGAAGTCAGTACTCCAGATATAGGCATTCAATGCGTGAATCTTGGTGTGTTTTCTGTGATAGCATACATATGAATATTCAGGCTCAGCTAATAATAAAATTTCATCCATTTTCATGAGGAAAAAGTGTGGGTTACTATTTCTAAATGTAAAGCAAGTCATAGCATATGATATCAGAAATGAAATCTAAGACACGACAAATATAGCATGCATATAGAATAAGCTAACTCCACGTAGACATCATCACAGAAAATTCATCTCTAGCATGAGATGAAAAAAGAAACGAAGTAAAGATAAAAGGAAAAATAGAACTATGCAATGCGGCACACAGGAAAATAGGAAAAACGTGATGCATGGCAAGATAAATGAAAAATAATGAAAAATAAGTGCAAAAGTGAAAAACGGTGTGAAAAAAAAACTAAAAATAAAGGTGGCAAATCGAAAAAGAACGTGAGAACTCACTCCCCCAAGCTAAAGTGCACAGTGTCCTCAATGTGCAAAGTGTGGCACACAGAGAGACATGTAATGAGAGGGGCAAGTGAGGATGCATGCATGATGGAAAGAAAAAAGATAATAAAACGAAAAATAAAGGAACGAAAATATGATGCGGATATGATGCATGCACAGATATGAGTGATACGAGTATAAATGGGTCACCAAAAGCTCTCCCTCTCTCCCAAAAAAGATATATAAAGAGACGGCAAATGAGAATCACAAAAAAGTGAGGGGAGGGGGGGTGGACAAAAGTGCATCAGGACCCAGCAGAGACGGGCAGCACAACGGAAAAAGGAATCGATGAAGGCATCAAGAGTGCCTAGGAAGGCGGTGCCGCGCCGTCTCCGTCCTGAGGCGGAGGAGGAGGTGGTGGTGGTGTGGGCTGCTGAGCTGGGGTGGAAGCGGAAGCAGGTCTAGTGTGTGTGGAAGTGTGTGTGGGAACCTGCTGGGTGGGCTGGGGTACGCGAGGGAGACGCTCCAGCACCTGTGTAAGGCAGTAGTGGATCTGGGGTATCAGGTCGAAGTGTCCAGCCATCGCAGAGACGGTGGAGGACAGGGTCCTAAGGTCTCCTCTAAGACCACTCACCGCCAACTCAAGAGCACGTATGCTCTGCAGTGTAGTGTCGGGCGGGGGTGGTGCAGAGGGACGCACCGGTCTAGGCTGCGCAGGGCGAGGCTGGCGTACGCGAGTGGAGTATGTGACGGGCTCAGCGGGGAAGGGGACAAAAGGTGCCGTGCCTGGAAAAGTGGGCCTGGCCTCGGTGCGAGGCCGGGACACCGGCTGGCGAGAAGTGGAGGCAGCGGCAGCAAAGGAGGCGTGCAAAAGAGGCAACGAGGTGGCCAAAGAGGTCTGTGGCACAGAAGTGTGGACAGACGCCACGACACTCTCGGAGAAGACGGCGGCAGTGGAGACAGAGGAATCTCCCGCTGGGGTAGAAGTGTGTGGTCCAAAAGGTGTAGCCCCAGCGGAGATCATGCTAACCATGGTCTCCACGACCGAAACGAACGAGGGCTCTCCGTACTCGACTACGGTCGGCGGGCGCTCGGGGAAGGCAGAAGAAAGAGGCTCGACAGACAAGGGGCCAGTGGTGGAAGTGGGAGTGGTGGTGACAGCCTCGGAAGCGGTGACAGTGGTGGAAGTGGGCTCAGCAAGAGTACTCTCGACACTGGTAGAGGTGAGGACAGAAGTGTCAGGAGCAGCAGAAACGACAGGTGTGGGCTGAGGGGCCACAAGGGCGACAGGGTCGGCAGCAGGCTCGGCAGGGCGTGCAGCAGGGTCTGCGGGAGCAGCCTGGGCAGCGTGGGCGGCGTGGCCCTGCTCGGCCTCCTCGGCCTCGAGCACGTAGGCGGCGGGGATGAGGACATCCATATCTGGGAGCCAGTCAACGTGGGCCGGTGCAATCTGGGTCCGAGCAGGGCTCGGGAGAATCATGTAATCGGCCCCATAGGGGCCGTGCAACCAGACCCAGTGACGCTCACCGTGCGGACGCAGCATCTTCATCCGGGCCATAACGTCTATCGACAAGGAAGTGGGGCCCGGAACGCGTCGCAGGTCGTCGGGGAAGTCCTCGCCGATCATAAGAGCCAGCAGGGTAATCAGGCCGCCGCAGCATATCGGTGAGCGAGCGCCCACCGATACAATGATGCGGTCTAAGTACCATGCCGCGATATCGATCACGACGGCGGGGACAAGCTCATCTCCATCCCTAGATAGAGCTCTGGGACGGGTCATCGCGTAGAGCATGTAAAGCTCTGGCGTAGACATCGTGCCCGGCTCATATCTGGCCAAAAAGGTAGTCGCCATGAGGCGCTGGGCAATGCGTAGGCAGGGGTGGACTATGGCCGAGGCCTTGGCCCTACTAGGGTCAAAGGCAGCGTGGTGGCCTGTGATCCGGGCCCAGAAGGCGCCGGCGTCGAAAGAAGGTGGGGGGATGTGGGTAGGGCCGTAACCGCGATCGGCTCCGGGGACTGCGGGCCAAGAGAAAAACGCTCTCATCATATCGAGAGTGACCTGGCACTCTCGATCCATGAACCGGAATGAGCATCCCTCATCGGTCCGGGCGATCGAACTCAAAACCTCAAGTGTCGGGCGGGTGAAAGTATCCGCCGACACCTGCAGAAAATCTCGCCAACCCACGTTGTCGTACAACGTGAGCAGTCCCTCGAGTACCCCCAGGCGTCCAAGGTCAGCGAGGTGTGCAAACCTGGAGGGTACGATCGAGCGCTGGAAGATACGCTCGAAGACGGCGCGGTGTGCGTCGTCTCGGAACGTAATCCCGAGCGGCCCGACCAGTGGAGCCGGTGGTGGTGGCTGTGGATCGGCAGGGAGAGGCTGTGCGGGCTGTGGGTGCGCTGCAGGCTGTGCGGGGTGTGCGGGGCCTGCAGGCTGTGCTGGGTGTGCGGTGTGTGTGGGGGACGGTGGAGGAGAGTCCTCCAACTCGTGGGAGGGGCCGGCATCATCCGACCGCTTCCGCTTGGCGGAAGCTCTCTTCGACCGCGGCCGTGTCCGGGGCGGCATATCTGCCCCGAGCGCGCGCCGAAAAGTGAAAAGTGCGGCGTGTGCACAAAGAGTGGAAAGAGTTTACCCAAACACGCCGCGAGTGCTAAGCAGTGGAAGCGTGCGAAGTCCGCGCCTCTACGAAGTCCTGAGCAGCCCGTAGAAGCTCCCCTGAGCTCCCCTAAGCTCCAAAAAGCAACCTGCGCATGGAAAAGCGATATCAGCGAGTAATAATCAAAATGTATGGAGCAATAGGGGTATAACAGATAGATATGTGAATTGATTCGGGTTAGGGGTTCGATTAACACACGGATCCTCAAAAACTACGCAAAAAGAGAAGAAAATGGTGAAAATAAGCGAACCGGAGGTGATCGGAGACGGGGCTGCCGGCGGCGACTCGGGCGGGGTGCGGCGACGGTCGGCCGGCGGTGGCAGGCCGAGCGGCGGCGCGCGCGGGCTTGGTCGGGCGAGTGGGGGTGAGAACGAGCGGTATCGGGCGAGGGGAATCTGAGGGGTCGGGCGATTTGGGAATTTTGCGGTTTCGAAAAATGCGCCCCCCTCGGTCCTTATATAATAGAAGTTACGACTCGGCCGAGTGACGTGGTCGCTCGGCCGAGCGAGGCAATAGAAATTTTCTCCCCGATATCGCATCGGCAGAGTGGCTTTGCCAGCCTCGGCCGAGTGGAGTAAGTCCATTCGGCCGAGTGACTCAAGCTACTCGGCATGACTCGCCCAAGGAGGGTATCCGTTTCACTCGGCCGAGTGAATATATATACTCGGCCGAGTAGCAGTTATAATGAAATGAGGAAAATAGACAGAGAGTTGGGTACAGCAGACTTCCCTCGTTCGTGAGCGGCTCGGCCGGACGAACTTCTGTACTCGGCCGAGTGTCTAGTATACTCGGCCGAGTGAGCCTTGCATTCTGCTGTTTGTCTTCGTTTAGGCTCTAAACTCCGTCTTTCTTCCTCCAGTCGATTTCATGCTCCTCCTAAGCGTCGAACGCCTTCTTGGGGCGCTCCTCATCGTCTCGTTCAACCTCCTCATGATGATCTACCTATCTCCTCTCCTGTCAAGAAAAATAGGACCCGTTATCACAAAATTTTTGGTCGGATGACTCAAAACACTAAAAATCTCTAAAACGAAAATAAAGAAAAAGCAAAAATAAAGCAAAAACCGTCGGGTTGCCTCCCGACAAGCGCTCGTTTTAGGTCGTGAGCTCGACCCCCTATAATTTTCAATCAATGCGGGATGTTTGGTGCATATGAGATGCACCCGTCAAACTTTCCGGGGAGCGCGCTTGGATTCGAACGTGGCGGCGTAGCGTTCTCCCGCGGTGGTCTCCTATCTCGAATAGTGTTGGGGGGAGGCTCCCCCAAGCTAGCATTTGCCCCGGTCAACGGCTTAACCGGCGATGCCGATTTCCGTACCGGCGGAGCTTTCTTTGGAGACTTTGATTTCGAGAGCTTGCAGAGCTCTCGAATCCTTGCGACATCAGCGTCGCCTTCATCTTCATCAGCGGAGAAGTCGGGGGAATCATCATTATTGTCTTCATGGCCTAAATCCGGGCCTTCATCAAATTCTTCATCAAAAAGGGCACCAATTGAGTGAGGAATCGCCTCCTCTATCACCTCATCAAGGAGGTCCATGTAATCGAGTTCCTCGTGATAAGGCATATGCTTCATAGCCTTAGGAATGTGGAGCTCCACCTCAATGTTTCCGACGTTCAAGGTTAAGGTACCTTCGCGCACGTCGACAATGACTCCGGCGGTGGCGAGGAATGGGCGCCCAAGTATCAATGAGGTGTCTCCCTCCTCCTTAATGTCCATGATGACGAAGTCACATGGCAAGCATATTCCACCCGGGACTTGAAGTGGGATGTCTTCGGCAATCCCCACCGGCCTTGTTATCCGTCCATCGGCTAATTGAATGCGCATGTCGGTGGGTTTCAACTTTGTCCCGGTGTTAAGCTTTAAGAACATGGAGAGGGGCATGAGACTCACACTAGCCCCAAGATCGACCAACGCCTTTTGAAGAGGCACGCCGCCCAACGTGCAAGGAATCCGAAAACTCCCCGGATCTTTAAATTTTGCCGGCTCCTTTTCTCTCTTGGTGAACCAAGAGCCCTCCTCGGCTAGCATGATCTTCTCCTTCCTCTTTCTCCCCGAAATCAAGTCCTTCAAGAATTTGGCATATGTGGGGATCTCGATGATGGCGTCAAGGAAGGGAATATTTAGGCTAACTCCTCTTAGATACTCGAGGAATTTCGCTAGCCTTTTCTCCATTTTCGCTTTCGCTAGTCTTTGGGGGAATGGGACCGGTGGCATGAAGCGCCTCTCCTCAATTAATAGCTCCGCCCTAGATTTCTCCTTATCTTGTGGCTCCTTCTCCTTTTCAATCTCGACTATTGGCTCAACCGGCTCCAAACTTTCCTCCACGGCCTCCTCAATAGGA
The DNA here is from genome assembly GCA_030789695.1 of Scilla litardierei. Lineage (NCBI taxonomy): Eukaryota > Viridiplantae > Streptophyta > Magnoliopsida > Asparagales > Asparagaceae > Scilla > Scilla litardierei. The sequence continues at coordinate 203,435,177 of CM061134.1, forward strand.
ATCATGGCGGGGGTGGTGTCCTTCCCGCCTCTAGTAGTGACGGCAACTACGGCGTTGATGTGGCCCGTGTTGCCCCGTGGGTTTTGCTCCGGTTGCGCCGGCAATCTTTGAGTGTTCCGGTTGAGCAACGCTAATTGCTCCGATATTTGAGCCACTACGGTATTGAGAGATTCTTGCCCCGCCTTCAAAGTAGCATTCACCTTATTTTGCTCGACCATGAACGCCTCCACTCTAGTTTCGAAATCGGATCGTTGTGGAGCTTGTGGAGGGTTTTGGTTTTGATTCCTCCACCCTTGATTGTATCCGGGAGGCCTATAAGGTGGGACTTGTTGCTTTGGTTGGAAGTTTTGTTGTGTAGGTCCCCTCGGCGGATAGTATTGTTGTTGGGGTGGTGGTGGTCGAGCTTGATTAGGCGGTTGTTGTGGCGGGTTCAAAGCTCCTTCATTGTTGGCGTAGGAGAATCCCGGGTGATTTCTTGCGGCCGGATTGGACCAATAACCTTGGTTCCCCGCAACATATTGCACTTGCTCCAAGGATCCTTCTCCTTGCTCTCCTCCCGAATACATGGCTTGAGATTGGTCTTGCCAATCACTCATTTGGCTTGCCGGCGCGGAGGTGGAAGGGCTTCCTTGGGGCTCCGTGATGAATTTCTCCAATCTCTCCACCACCTTATGGAGAGAATCAAATTTGCTCGTAAGCTCCGCTACGGCCTTTGCCTCGTAGATGCTAGTCGGCTTTAAGGAGGACGTAGAGTGTCCTCGCTCATCGCCCCATTGTTGGTTATTAGAGGCCATCTCCTCAATTAGGGCCGTAGCTTCCTCGGGAGTCTTTGACAAGATTGCACCATTCGCCGCGGCATCAATAATTTGTTTGGTCCCCGGTTGGAGACCGTTGTAGAAGCTATGCACTAACTCCCAATCTTCTATACTGTGGTGCGGGCACTGGTGCTGCAAATCCTTAAATCGCTCCCAAGCTTCATAGAGCGTCTCATGTGGTCCTTGCTTGAAGGACATGAGAGCGCTCCGGATCTTCACCGTCTTGGATGGTGGATAGAATTTATCAATGAATGCATCCGCCAACCCGTCCCAAGAGGTGAAAACTCCGTCAGCTTGCGTCCTCAGCCAATAGAGTGCTTTGTCCTTTAGCGTGAAGGGGAAGAGGCGCAGTCTGATGGCATCGATCGGGACCCCCGACATTTGGAAAGTGGCGCACTTCGACAAGAATGATTGGATGTGGTAGTGGGGGTTCTCGTGAGCGTTCCCATGAAATGGGTCTTGTTGCATCAAAACCACCAATCCCGTCTTTAGCTCGAAGTTCTTGTCGGCCGCCAACTCCGGCACGGCGATGGATGACGTAGTAGAAGAGGTTTTAGGCCGAAGCCTATCGCGAATAGAAATTATTCTTGCCATTCTCTCCGCCAATTCTTCGGGAGTTTCCCGGTTGGTCATAAACCGCCCTTCCGGATATTGTCTCCTTTCCGCTCTGAGTCTCCGCGCGGTACGTTCGATCTCGGGATCGAATAAAAAGGCTTCGGGGTCCGCCGTAGATCTCGTGTACATGCACAGGGAAAACAGAGTTTCAAAGAGATGATTAGTACCGTGGAAGGGTTAGGTAAGAATAGCAAAGGAAATAATAATGGTAAAAGAAATAAAATAAAAAGAAAATAAAAGAAAGAAATAGCTAAGGTGAAAAAGAATCAAACGCAATCGCCGTCCCCGGCAACGGCGCCAAAAACTTGATCGCGCCCCGGCGTACACGTCCCGAGGCGACGGTTGTAGTTTTACCGCAAGCGCACGGTATAGCGGCGAGCGGGTATCGAACACAGGGAGGACGAGTGACCGTGCCTGCTCCTAATCAACCTGGCTATTTAGAGGGATAATTGCCTTGGGCGATCCTGTCACAATCGTCAGACAAAAGTGCGAAATATCAAATCAAATAGAGAACGCCTAGGGAATGGGGAATCCCCACTACTCACCGTATTTCACAATTGTGGTTCGCCGGTATCGAAATCGCTAGGATGAGAATTTGGATGAACTAGTTGCAACTAAATGTGGAACCAAGCTCACGCTCTCGCGCTGTTGCCGGTCTATAGCTATCCTAGGTTTGGGTCCAATCTCTTGCAAACCCTAGCCTAGGGAAGCTAGCATTAGGATCAACATCATCGTCCAATTGCGCACCGAGCCCAATCTCTTGCAAACTCGGTCCACAATCTAGATTAGGATAGTTCCTACCCGTCCAATCTCTTGCAAACGGGTATCGGCACGGAATTGCAACCGGAGATCCTAGCATCGGTCCAATTTCTTGCAAACCGATACTTCGAAAATCTGACTCCAACCCAATTCGGATTTCTAGGGCTTCCTATCGAATTGGGATCCAATCTCTTGCAAATCCCAATTGATGTGAATACCTAGCTATCCGTAGTAATTCGATCCCAATCTAATCCCTAATAACAATCCTAGCTCAATTTCTACCGATTCAACACAAATACGAAATTGGGCTTGTAGGGTTCATCCCCACGCCCCAAGACGTGGAGACTACTCACTAATCATAGCAATAGCACAATAATTAGCAATGAAATAGACAATGGAATTCATCACAACAATGATATAAACAATAAAAATAGAGTTTTTGGGGAAGAGAAATGCAAACCAATGTAGATCTTCAATCAACCCAACAAAAATCCAAGTTTTTCTCTTCTCCAATCACAATTAATAAAGCTAAAAAGTAGACTCAAAAAGCTGCAAAAAATCTGAGAGGTGCCCCCAAAACTAGGGTAAAAACAGAGCTTAAATAGCCCCAAAAATCGTCTAAAAATCCTGACCAAAATGCCCCTGCACAGCCTGTTTTCCGCAAATTTCGCTACAGGCTGCGCATCGCACTCGGCCGAGTGACAAAAGTCGCTCGGCCGAGTGAAAACCCTGTCAATTTTCCAGTAAGTCGGGGGCTTCAGGGGTCTTCAGTTCGGGGGCGGCTCGGCCGAGTGAGTTGTCGTCACTCGGCCGATGGCTTCACTTCACTCGGGCGGACGGGATTTGCCACTCGGCCGAGTGGGTCTTCTGAAGCTCAGATGGCCGAAAAACAGTAACTTCGATCTTTTTGAGGGCCTTCGTCTGGGCGCCACTCGGGCGGACGTGGTATCGTCACTCGGCCGATGTGGTCTCCGTCGCTCGGCCGAGTACACATGGAAATCGTGTCTGAACGGGTCGGCCGAGCAGTGTCTCGCTGGTCGGCCGAGTGGCTCCTCCACTCGGCCGAGTGGGACACAAAAAATGCCCAAACTGGTCGTTTTGGCCTCCTCGTCGCTCCGGCGACGTCCATTCTTCTTCCGCTCCTCTCCAATAGCAAAATACCCCTCGGGGAGGTCGTCGGTGGCCGTCTATCGTGAGCGCATCTCATGATCACTCCAAATCGCGCCAAATCGCCTGAAATGCGACAAAAACAACAAAGCGTGAAAAGCATCGCAATATCGTCGATATATCGTGAAAAACATGATTTGGGCGATCTAAATGGCATGCAAACATGCGGAAAAAGATGTAAAATAAGGAGTGATCATTGGCCATGCCCCAGAGGTCTTGAGGGGGGAGCGGGCGCGTAGCCCGGCCCGTGCCCTTCTCTGGTTTGGGTGGCTAGGGTTGGCCATGCCCCAGAGGTCTTGAGGGGGGGAGCGGGCGCGTAGCCTGGCCAGTGCCCTTCTCTGGTTTGGGTGGCTAGGGTTGGCCATGCCCCAGAGGTCTTGAGGGGGGAGCGGGCGCGTAGCCCGGCAAGTGCCCTTCTCTGGTTTGGGTGGCTAGGGTTGGCCATGCCCCAGAGGTCTTGAGGGGGGGAGCGGGCGCGTAGCCCGGCCCGTGCCCTTCTCTGGTTTGGGTGGCTAGGGTTGGCTCTGCCCCAGAGGTCTTGAGGGGGGGAGCGGGCGCGTAGCCCGGCCCGTGCCCTTCTCTGGTTTGGGTGGCTAGGGTTGGCCCTGCCCCAGAGGTCTTGAGGGGGGGGGGAGCGGGCGCGTAGCCCGGCCCGTGCCCTTCGCTGGTTTGGGTGGCTAGGGTTGGCCCTGCCCCAGAGGTCTTGAGGGGGGAGCGGTCGCGTAGCCCGGCCAGTGCCCTTCTCTGGTTTGGGTGGCTAGGGTTGGCCATGCCCCAGAGGTCTTGAGGGGGGAGCGGGCGCGTAGCCCGGCCCGTGCCCTTCTCTGGTTTGGGTGGCTAGGGTTGGCCATGCCCCAGAGGTCTTGAGGGGGGGGGGGGAGCGGGCGCGTAGCCCGGCCCGTGCCCTTCTCTGGTTTGGATGGATAGGGTTGGCCCTGCCCCAGAGGTCTTGAGGGGGGAGCGGGCGCGTAGCCCGGCCCGTGCCCTTCTCTGGTTTGGGTGGCTAGGGTTGGCCCGGCCCCAGAGGTCTTGAGGGGGGAGCGGGCGCGTATCCCGGCCCGTGCCCTTCTCTGGTTTGGGTGGCTATGGTTGGCCCTGCCCCAGAGGTCTTGAGGGGGGAGCGGGCGCGTAGCCCGGCCAGTGCCCTTCTCTGGTTTGGGTGGCTAGGGTTGGCCCTGCCCCAGAGGTCTTGAGGGGGGAGCGGGCGCGTAGCCCGGCCCGTGCCCTTCTCCTGGTTGGGTGGCTAGGGTTGGCCCTGCCCCAGAGGCCTTGAGGGGGGGAGCGGGCGCGTAGCCCGGCCCGTGCCCTTCTCTAGTTTGGGTGGCTAAGGTTGGCCCTGCCCCAGAGGCCTTGAGGGGGGAGCGGGCGTGTAGCCCGGCCCGTGCCCTTCTCTGGTTTGGGTGGCTAGGGTTGGCCCTGCCCCAGAGGTCTTGAGAGGGGGAGCGGGCGCGTAGCCCGGCCCGTGCCCTTCTCTGGTTTGGGTGGCTAGGGTGGCCCTGTTGGTAGCAACGATCTATGAACTTCGTGTTTGATGATAACAAACTTGTGTGAACGTTTCTAACGTGTGTGTTAAGTGTTTCAGGAAAGGCGAAGCTTGATGAGACTCATTGTGAGACGCGACTAATATGATGGGAGAAGGTGATACTCTACTTGGTTTGGTGAGGTCATTGATTAAAACAAGGTCAGCCGTATCTGTGTTAAGGCCCTCTCCAAAAATATCCTAGTAGAAGCCACATCGTTTTTTTAGGGTTAAATTTTTTTTTCCCAGGGCAAACAGTTTTTTTAATATAAAACTAGGCACAGGCCGAATTTAAAAAGCCCACACACACAAAGTCGTTACCCCAAAAAAGGTTTCTTCTAGGGTTAGGTATATTCTCTCCAAGCATCTGAAAAAAATAGGCACTCCCCAACTTCCGCAAGACACAACCGCACTCATCCGTTTTGTTTTTTTTGGGGTCTTCATTGTGCCGCAAGTTCTGTTCTTTAAAAAGAGCCGTATTTTTTTTCTCTGATTATCATCGAAATTCTTAAAGGAGAACCGCACATCTATACAAGTGCCGTGAGTTCCTTTCCTGAGAGCATTTTGAAAAAAAAATCCCTTTTGAAGCACCAATAAAAATTACGAAGAGCACATGTTTCTAGAGTCCATGAGGTCTGCCTATTTTTAAAGGGTGCTTCTTCATTAAATTTTTTAAGAAAGCACTTCCATTTGTTTCTTATTGCTAATCATTAAAGCACACATTTGTTTTTCCTTAAAAATCTCAAACATGTGCATCTCGGTTTGAAAATCACAAAGCACACATTTTTTTCTCCTTAAAAATCTCAAAGCCCAGGTGCATCTCGGTTTGCAAAATCACAAAGCACACATTTTTTTTTCTCCTTAAAAATCTCAAATCCCATCCCAGGCGCAACTCGGTTTGCAAATCACAAAGATATTCATGGTTCTGTGTTTTTGTTGGGAGCTGCAATAATCAGGAGATCAGAGGCCGAATTTTGTGCAGCAAGGGGTCTTCATTGGGTCTTCACTGTTATTTGCAAGTACACATTTTTTTTAGGAAGGCAACCGAATTGGTTCTTTTGCAAATCCTGAGGGCACAAAATTTGGAGGCTGCAATCATCTTGACAAATCTCCACAAATCTCCAAGAGCATCAATTGGCTTTCTTTTCAAGGAGTGTTGCCGTGATTACAAAAGGGACTACTACCTGTCAGAATGATATGACCTCGCGCTGATTGACAGAGACATCCACACCATCACGACTGAGCAATTCTAAACTCTGAACCTTATTATATTTGTGATTTGGTGTTGTGATCTTTGTAGAACTTTTTTATTTTGTTTGGGGACTTGGCTAGTTGGGACTAGCCAAGAGAGAGAGGCTTTACTAGTATTGTTATTGTTTGGGCACTTTGGTGAGTGCAGGTGCTGAGAGCCAGGTGAGTGTAGGGTTGGTGCCCTAGCTACAGGTTGTACCAGTTAACTCTAATAATCTAGTATTGCTTTTGGGGCTGGATGTAGGTCATGGGTGCGACCGAACCAGGGTATATCACCTGTGCATGCTGTGACTGTTTTTCTATACTCTGCATCTGTTTGATTGTGCTATAACTGCGTGTGATTTCTCGTGGGTTGCACGAGAATTTTTTATAAGCCTATTCACCCCCCTCTAGGCTTAGATCCAGATCCAACAGGCCCTGCCCCAGAGGTCTTGAGGGGGGGGGGGAGCGGGCGCGTAGCCTGGCCGTGCCCTTCTCTGGTTTGGGTGGCTAGGGTTAGCCGTGCCCCAGATGTCTTGAGGGGGGGGAGCAGGCGCGTAGCCCGGTCCGTGCCCTTCTATGGTTTGGGTGGCTAGGGTTGGCCGTGCCCCAGAGGTCTTGGGGGGGAGCGGGCGCGTAGCCCGGCCCGTGCCCTTCTATGGTTTGGGTGGCTAGGGTTGGCCCTGCCCCAGAGGTCTTGAGGGGGGGGAGCGTGCGCATAGCCCGGCCCATGCCCTTCTCTGGTTTGGGTGGCTAGGGTTGGCCCTGCCCCAGAGGTCTTGAGGGGGGAGCGGGCGCGTAGCCCGGCCAGTGCCCTTCTCTGGTTTGGGTGGCTAGGGTTGGCCATGCCCCAGAGGTCTTGAGGGGGGAGCGGGCGCGTAGCCCGGCCCGTGCCCTTCTCTGGTTTGGGTGGCTAGGGTTGGCCCTGCCCCAGAGGTCTTGAGGGGGGGAGCGGGCGCGTAGCCCGGCCCGTGCCCTTCTCTGGTTTGGGTGGCTAGGGTTGGCCCTGCCCAAGAGGTCTTGAGGGGGGGAGCGGGCGCGTAGCCCGGCCCGTGCCCTTCTCTGGTTTGGGTGGCTAGGGTTGGCCCTGCCCCAGAGGTCTTGAGGGGGGAGCGGGCGTGTAGCCCGGCCCGTGCCCTTCTCTGGTTTGGGTGGCTAGGGTTGGCCCTGCCCCAGAGGTCTTGAGGGGGGAGCGGGCGCGTAGCCCGGCCAGTGCCCTTCTCTGGTTTGGGTGGCTAGGGTTGGCCCTGCCCCAGAGGTCTTGAGGGGGGAGCGGGCGCGTAGCCCAGCCCGTGCCCTTCTCCTGGTTGGGTGGCTAGGGTTGGCCCTGCCCCAGAGGCCTTGAAGGGGGGAGCGGGCGCGTAGCCCGGCCCGTGCCCTTCTCTAGTTTGGGTGGCTAGGGTTGGCCCTGCCCCAGAGGCCTTGAGGGGGGAGCGGGCGCGTAGCCCGGCCCGTGCCCTTCTCTGGTTTGGGTGGCTAGGGTTGGCCCTGCCCCAGAGGCCTTGAGGGGGGAGCGGGCGCGTAGCCCGACCCGTGCCCTTCTCTGGTTTGGGTGGCTAGGGTTGGCCCTGCCCCAGAGGTCTTGAGGGGGGAGCGTGCGCGTAGCCCGGCCCGTGCCCTTCTCTGGTTTGGGTGGCTAGGGTTGGCCCTGCCCCAGAGGTCTTGAGGGGGGAGCGGGCGCGTAGCCCGGCCCGTGCCCTTCTCTGGTTTGGGTGGCTAGGGTTGGCCCTGCCCCAGAGGTCTTGAGGGGGGAGCGGGCGCGTAGCCCGGCCCGTGCCCTTCTCTGGTTTGGGTGGCTAGGGTTGGCCCTGCCCCAGAGGTCTTGAGGGGGGAGCGGGCGCATAGCCTGGCCCGTGCCCTTCTCTGGTTTGGGTGGCTAGGGTTGGCCCTGCCCCAGAGGTCTTGAGGGGGGGAGCGGGCGTGTAGCCCGGCCCGTGCCCTTCTCTGGTTTGGGTGGCTAGGGTTGGCCCTGCCCCAGAGGTCTTGAGGGGGGAGCGTGCACGTAGCCCGGCCCGTGCCCTTCTCTGGTTTGGGTGGCTAGGGTTGGCCCTGCCCCAGAGGTCTTGAGGGGGGAACGGGCGCGTAGCCCGGCCCGTGCCCTTCTCTGGTTTGGGTGGCTAGGGTTGGCCCTGCCCCAGAGGTCTTGAGGGGGGGAGCGGGCGCGTAGCCCGGCCCGTGCCCTTCTCTGGTTTGGGTGGCTAGGGTTGGCCCTGCCCCCGAGGTCTTGAGGGGGGAGCGGGCGCGTAGCCCGGCCAGTGCCCTTCTCTGGTTTGGGTGGCTAGGGTTGGCCCTGCCCCAGAGGTCTTGAGGGGGGAGCGGGCGCGTAGCCCGGCCCGTGCCCTTCTCTGGTTTGGGTGGCTAGGGTTGGCCCTGCCCCAGAGGTCTTGAGGGGGGGAGCGGGCGCGTAGCCTGGCCCGTGCCCTTCTCTGCCCCAGAGGTCTTGAGGGGGGAGCGGGCGCGTAGCCCGGCCCGTGCCCTTCTCTGGTTTGGGTTGCTAGGGTTGGCCCTGCCCCAGAGGTCTTGAGGGGGGAGCGGGCGCGTAGCCCGGCGCGTAGCCCGGCCCGTGCCCTTCTCTGGTTTGGGTGGCTAGGGTTGGCCCTGCCCCAGAGGTCTTGAGGGGGGAGCGGGCACGTAGCCCGGCCCGTGCCCTTCTCTGGTTTGGGTGGCTAGGGTTGGCCCTGCCCCAGAGGTCTTGAGGGGGGGAGCGGGCACGTAGCCCGGCCCGTGCCCTTCTCTGGTTTGGGTGGCTAGGGTTGGCCCTGCCCCAGAGGTCTTGAGGGGGGGAGCGGGCGCGTAGCCCAGCCCGTGCCCTTCTCTGGTTTGGGTGGCTAGGGTTGGGCATGCCCCAGAGGTCTTGAGTGGGGAGCGGGCGCGTAGCCCGGCCCGTGCCCTTCTCTGGTTTGGGTGGCTAGTGTTGGCCCTGCCCCAGAGGTCTTTAGGGGGGAGCGGGCGCGTAGCCCGGCCCGTGCCCTTCTCTGGTTTGGGTGGCTAGTGTTGGCCCTGCCCCAGAGGTCTTTAGGGGGGAGCGGACGCGTAGCCCGGCCAGTGCCCTTCTCTGGTTTGGGTGGCTAGGGTTGGCCCTGCCCCAGAGGTCTTGAGGGGGGGGGGGAGCGGGCGCGTAGCCCGGCCCGTGCCCTTCTCTGGTTTGGGTGGCTAGGGTTGGCCCTGCCCCAGAGGTCTTGAGGGGGGGGGGAGCGGGCGCGTAGCCCGGCCCGTGCCCTTCTCTGGTTTGGGTGGCTAGGGTTGGTCCTGCCCCAGAGGTCTTGAGGGGGGGAGCGGGCGCGTAGCCCAGCCCATGCCCTTCTCTGGTTTGGGTGGCTAGGGTTGGCCCTGCCCCGGAGGTTCGGAGGTTTCGCACTGAAAAACTTATGTAGAAACAACAATGTTGGGAAAAGCGGGTAGATGTGTATTTCGTATATATAAAAGAAAAACTCACAACTATTGGTAGAACTTTAGCAGGTGCTTTGCGTTCCAAGGATGGGCCAGCTCATTCCCATCAGGGGTTACCAAGATGTACGTGGCTGGTCCGACGATATCGATGACCTTGTAAGTCCCTTCCTATTTGGCGGCCAGCTTTCCCCGCGGGGCAGTCTTGGGTCGGAAGGTGGCGTCTCTGAGGACCAAGTCGCCGATCCTGAAAGTCCGCTGCTTCACCCGGGAGTCGTAGTGTCACGCCATCTTCTGGCTGTGCTTGACTAGGCTCGTCAGGGCCCGGTCTCTTACCTCGTCTATCAATTCAAGACTGAGGCCGAGTCCCTCTCCATTGATCTCTTCGTCGAAGAGTTTTACTTCTCCAATCTCCACGGGAACGACCGCCTCCGATCCGTATGCTAGCATGAACGGGCTTTCTCCTGTCGAGGCCTTGTGGGTGGTGCGATAGGACCATATGATTCCCGGCAGCTCGTCGACCCATGCCCCAAGGGCGGCGTCCACTTTTTTCTTCATAGGGTTCAAGATGCATTTATTCGCGGCCTCCGCCATTCTGTTGCCCTGCGGGTGGGCGACTGACGCGAAATGGAGTTTGATCCCCCAGCCCGAACAGAAGTCACGGAAGCCTTCGCAATCGAACTGCCTTCCGTTATCTGTGACTATCGAGCGGGGTATCCCGAAGCGACATATAATGGATTACCAGATAAAGCCCTTCATGTCCGTCCACGTGATACGCACTAGCGGCTCTGCCTCCACCCACTTCGTGAAGTAGTCCATGTCGACGACTAGATATTTCCTTCCCCCGGAGGCCTTCGGGAAAGGCCCAAGGATGTCGAGTCCCCATTTGGCAAATGGGATCGGGCTCACGATGGGCATCAAGTTGGCCGGAGGTGCAGTCGTCCGTCGGCAGAATTTCTGGCACGCCTCGCACCTCTTGACGTATTGTACCGCGTCCTGGATCATTGTCGGCCAATAGTACCCCTGGCGCATTATTTTGTGGGCGATGGTGCGACCGCCATGGTGGTTTCTGCAGAAGCCTTCGTGCACTTCGCGGATGACTTGCTCGGCCTGCTCCGGGCCCAAGCATTTTAGATAGGGCAGGACGTCGAAATTGGCACGGCGACGGCGATACATCACTCCGTCGAGGAGTACGAATGACAGGGCCACCTCTCCACCTTTTAGCCAGCATCCGCTCCTCGGGCAGTTCCCCCGTCTCTAAGTACTTCATAATGGGGGTCATCCACGTCGTCACCGTGCCCGCACACATCAGTTCTTCTTCGTCAATGGTTGGGGTCAATAGGCTTTCGACGTAGATGGCCTTCCCGATCTCGGCTGCGGAGGAGGAGGCCAGCTTAGATAGGGCGTCCGCCCGGAGGTTGTTGGAGCGGGGCAGGTGCTGGACGTCCGCCTTCTTGAACTTGCGGAGTTCGATCTGGATGCGCTTAAGGTAACGCTTCTGTAACGCCCCGCTTCCCAAAACGACGGAAGCGAGAGCGTTACTGAGGTCCGCTTGAACCGGAGCTGTGAAACTCGGGTTCATGAAGCGTCTGTGGTAAAACGCAAGGGCAGGTCCTTTGCACGCTTTTCAGAACAACCAGAATTATTCATACATTACAAGCCACATCCAGAAATAATAAACGTCCGTACATGAAATGAAAACAACAAGCCTCAGCTGGGCCGAAATACAACAAAGATAACGTACACACAACAATAACGGGAAGCAAACTACGGCAAGTAGCAACGGAAATAGCCCACTAGTTCTCCGCAGGGAGAAACTCGGCGTCTACAGCGAACTCCTGACTCTCCAAGTCAGGTGTCTCGGAAGGAACCTCCTGATACTCAAGCTCGGGATCTGACATACATCCAAAAACATGAATGTATGTCAGCAAGGGTCTGCAAGAAGATGTTAGAACCCAAGGCAAGATATACAAATTTATACTGATTTTAAGAGGCAATTATAATTTAACAAGATAACAATAAAAGTTTGAGCATGCTGATTTTAGAGTAAAAACATCCTATCATGCAGTTCTAAACAATCTGACGAGTAAAGTAAAACATGTCAATTTTCACTGAGGTAACAATTTCACTTTGCAAGTTTCAAGTTAGTGTCACACATCTATAATAGGGTTCTCGCCGGTAGGACGTGATGAGTGGGTCGTTCTTCACACGGGGGCTTACCGTGCTTGGCGCTAACCCACCGCATACGGGTGGTGCCCTTGAAGAGAGTACCCCGTCATACGCCTAGTGGCCGCACAACCCTAACCCCACCCCAATATTTGTGCTGGAACACGAGCCAGCCTAGTCAACTCACATGACATCACGAAAGTCACGATTTCGCCTTCGAGGCGCACGATTTCACGATGTCACTCTCTTGTTAGTCATTTTGAGACATGCAGCAATAATGTGACCATTTATCTTTACACAATAATTTCCATGGTTACAAGAGTATCCAGCAATATTTACAACAATTTAACAAAATCCTGAGCATGTGAATTTAACGAATGCGACTTGAAAATGTAGTTATGGAACTTTGCATGCAGAAAGCTAAAAGAGTATTTACATTCACAAATTCACTATAAATTGCATACTTGCCTGTTTTCGGTGATTTTGGTGACGTTGGGTTTGTCCCGACGGTTACTTCGTTACGGTGATAGTGGTTCGCTGTTTTAGTTAAACAAATCAATGAATTAGATTTTTGTGAAACACGTGCAATATTAAAATGACACCCGAATTGGGTTCGCCTAGTTTTACCGTGCTTTCCGACTAGTGTAACGTTTTATAAAGGGTATTACTAACAAGGCACGCTTTATTTTATACTAGTTTAATCAACCTAAAAATTACTAACAGGCTGTATTAAAATAATACGAGCAGATTAACATTTAAACCGACTAATATTAACTATCAATTAATTAACTAAGTTAATTGCAATGTTAACATGTCATTAAAGGGGGGTGCACCCACCACACCTACTATTTCTATTTTTTTGACTATGGGTAAATACAACAAATAACCAAGTTATCTTTCCCTCTAACATTATTTAATATAATCTACCTACCCTTGATGGTTACAGGCTATCACCCCATCCCCTTTATTATTCCCAACTCTCAACTCTCTCTTCTCTCCCTGTCATCTGTTCTCTTTCGTTTTTTTTTTCTTTTTTTTTTTTTTCTTTTTGTTTCAAAGCCCGCAGGCCAAGGGGAGGGCTTCACCTTCGCACGGAGGAGGAGGGGACCACGGCGGCTGGGGGTGCGGACGGCGGCGGCTCCGGCGGGCTCCGGCGTCGTGCGTTGGCGAGGGGGCGGCTCCGGTTGGCCGGCGGCGGTTCCAGCGGGCGGCGCGCGCTTTGCAGGTGGAGGAGGAGGGGCCGGCCTAGGGTAGGGGAGGAGGAAGAAAGAAGAAGAAGGGGAGAAATTTGTAGGGTTTGTGGGTTTTTTTGGTTTGATCTGAATGGCTTTCAGATTCTGAATTTGTTTGGGTTTTCAAATCTGAAGTTCAATTTCAGGTTTGATCTCTTGGTTGTTTGGGTCTTGGGTTGAAGATCGAGTTTCAGATTTCCATTGTTTTGATTTCTTCCTCCGAATTTTGCAATGGATCTGAGATGGGTTTCTTGGTTGATTGTTTGTTGGTGTTATGGTGGGCTTGGAGAATTTGCAGAGGAATAAGATGGCTGCAGGTGAAGGATGAGGTTGCAGGGAAGGATGAGGTTGCAGGTTGGTTGGTCGTAGGAGAAGGGGAAGAAGACTGTTGATTTGATATAGGAACAGTGGGGAGACAATTTGGTGGGGGGTTAGCTGGTTGTGGGGAGAACAAATTGAAGGGTGTTGGATCTCACCCACCCAAACGGTGGAATTCATTAGGGGTTAATAGCTAGGGTTAAAATGTTTTCATCCAATGGCAAAAGTGTAATTAATTGTTAAGTTAAATAAGTAATTAAGCAAGGTGTAATTATTAAAATAAATAAGGTAATTAGCAAAGTTAAAAGTGATTAGAAATTTGTAATTAGGCTACGGTAATTAAATTAAGGTAATTAGTGGAAATCGATAGTCGGTTAATGATGATACGGTAGAACGAAGAACGGATATGCGCTCGCGTTGACGCACAAACATAGAACTCGCGTACGTAAACATCCGGATGGTTAAAACGAAAATACGGGCACGCACAAATAATACGCTTAGAAAATACCGACCGTTACATTCTACCCACCTTAAGAAAAATTCCGCCCTCGGAATTCTTATCCGCTAAAGAGTAGGGAACAAATAAGGGTAACGCTCCCGTATCTCATCTTCCCGCTCCCAAGTAGACTCTCCTGGCGAGTCGCGACGCCACATCACTCTGACTAGATCGATAGTCCTGTTCCTGAAGACTTTCTGACGTTGGTCTAGGATCTCCACTGGTTGCTGCTCATACGTAAGATCCGGTCGAACTGTAATCTCGGAGTAGTCCACAGCATGAGAAGGGTCGCTGATATAACGACGGAGCTGAGACACATGGAAGACATCATGAACTCCTTCTAAAGACGGTGGTAAGGCTAAGCGATATGCTACCTCTCCAACTCGCTCCAGCACATCGAAAGGTCCAATAAATCTCGGACTAAGCTTGCCTCTCTTCCCAAATCGAATCACTCCTCGATTCGGTGAGATCTTCAGGAACACATGATCTCCCGGCTGAAACTCTAGAGGACGCCGTTTAGCATCTGCCCAATGCTTGTAACGGTCCTGGGCAATCCGAAGCTTGTCCCTGATATCACGCACAACATCAACTGCTTCCACAATCATCTCTGGCCCCAAGAGCTCTCTATCACCGACGTCATCCCAACTCAGTGGCGATCGACATTTCCTCCCGTAGAGAGCAGCAAATGGCGCCATGCCAATGCTCGCCTGATAACTGTTGTTGTAGGAGAACTCCACCAGGTGCAGATGATCCTCCCACGAACCCTTGAGATCTAACATGCAAGCTCTTAACATGTCCTCCAATATCTGAATAGTGCGCTCCGATTGTCCATCCGTCTGCGGGTGATACGCAGTGCTGAACTTCAGACTGGTACCCAGATTGGTCTGCAGACTCTTCCAGAATTGAGACGTGAACCTCGTATCACGATCTGATACAATGCTCACAGGGACTCCATGCAAGCGCACGATCTCCTACACGACATAATTCATATCACGACTAGTACTAGAAGGAAATTATTAAGGCATGAGTTAGGTCATTACCTCCATATACTTCCTTGCTAATATCTCCGTGGATTGCCCAACTCGGAAAGGTATAAAGTGCGCAGACTTGGTCAATCGATCAACGATGACCCAGATCGCGTCATTCTGCCTGGTGCTCCGAGGTAAGCCAGTCACGAAGTCCATCGTGATGTGCTGCCACTTCCACTCTGGAATCGGTAGGGGTTGTAGTAGTCCAGCTGTGCGATGATGTTCAGCCTTCACTTGCTGACACACAAGACACTTGGCAACGCTACGTGCCACACTTCTCTTCATCCCATGCCACCAGAAATTCTGACGAATGTCCTTGTACATCTTTGTACCTCCAGGATGAATAGAATAAGGCGAACTGTGAGCCTCATTCATCAATTCTTCTCTGATATCTCCTGCAGGCACGCAGACTCTACTACCATATCTCAAAGATCCATCCTCATGAATCAGAAAATCTGTCCGAAGTCCTGCTTCAACTTGCTCTTTGATCTTCTTCAATTTAGCATCTCCATCTTGGGCAGTCTTGATCCGATCCACAATCGTTGATTGAATCTGCATGCTCATCAACGACGATGTGACTCCAGGTAGGACAGCCTCAACATCCATCTCTCGCAGATTCTGCTGCAATCTCCACTGAGCTGTGAGAATCATCACTTCGGGCAGTCGACTCAAAGCATCTGGTACGACATTCACCTTCCCTGGATGATACTGAAGATCGATGTCGTAGTCCGCCATCAATTCCAACCATCTGCGCTGTCTCATATTCAGTTCCTTCTGAGTGAATATATATTTCAAACTTTTGTGATCAGTGAAAATCTTCACTTTCTCACTCAGCAAGAAATGCCTCCAAATCTTCAAAGCAAATATGACGGCAGCTAACTCCAAGTCATGAGTCGGATAATTCTTCTCGTGGATCTTCAACTGTCGAGAAGCATATGCGACTACATGACCGTGCTGGTGTAAAACGCATCCAAGTCCCTTGCCTGATGCGTCACAGAAAATCTCGAAGCCTCCGCTTCTATCCGGAATAGCTAAAACTGGTGCAGATGTCAGTCTCTCCCTCAAAGTAGAAAGAGCTTGCTCACAAGAGTCTGACCAACTGAACTTAACATCCTTCCTCGTCAATCTTGTCATCGGCTCAGCTATCCTCGAGAAATCCTTGATAAATCTGCGGTAGTATCCAGCCAATCCGAGGAAACTCCTGATGTCCGATGCCGATCGAGGTGTAGGCCATTCACTGACTGCTCTGACCTTCTCTGGATCTACTGAGATACCAGCTCCTGATACCACATGCCCAAGAAATGCAACTCTGTCCAGCCAGAACTCGCATTTGCTGTACTTGGCATATAGTCTATGGTGACGGAGCGTCTCCAATACCATCTTCAAGTGCTCTGCATGCTCCTCCTCGCTCCTCGAGTACACCAGGATGTCATCAATAAAGATCACCACGAACTTGTCGAGGAAGTCGTAAAAGATAAGGTTCATGAGATTCATGAACACAGCAGGAGCGTTGGTCACACCAAACGGCATGACAACGAACTCATAATGCCCGTACTTAGTACGAAAAGCTGTCTTGGGCACGTCTTCCTTCTTGACTCTGACTTGATGATATCCGCTTCGGAGGTCCAACTTTGAAAATACTCTCGATCCACCAAGCTGATCGAAAATATCATCAATACGGGGTAGCGGGTATTTGTTCTTCACTGTGACATTGTTTAGCTCCCGATAATCCACACACATCCTCCTCGAGCCATCCTTCTTCTTCACCAGTAAAACAGGTGCACCCCAGGGAGATACGCTAGGATGAATGAAACCCTGCTGCATTAGCTCATCCAACTGCTTCCTCAGCTCTTCCAACTCTGCAGGAGCCATACGGTAAGGCGCCTTCGAAATTGGTTGAGCTCCTGGCATAAGATCAATGCTGAACTCCAATGCTCGGTCAGGCGGCAATCCAGAAATGTCTTCAGGGAAGACGTCTTCAAAATCTCTCACTACTGCAGGCTTCTCCGGCTCAGCTATCATGGATGCAATAGTAAGTCTGCACGGCTGGGCTCGAAACTTGACAGGTCCAAGCGAACGTCCTCCGCTGACAAACTCAAACACTGCGTGGTCAGGAATCTCGAATACCACTTTCTTCCGGCGACAGTCGATCGTGGCATAAAAAGCTCCTAACCAGTCAATGCCGAGAATAGCATCGAAATTAGGTAGGTCATGGACAATGAAGTTGGCATACAATTCGTGTCCACTAACTACCAACGGGCATGGTCTACATCCCAGTGCAACCTTCACTACACCGTTCCCAGTTGTAATATTCCAACACTTGGGAAGTGTATAGGTGGGTATCGAGTGTTCGACTACGAACTTCCGAGATAGGAGGCACATGGAAGCTCCAGAGTCGAACAGGGTCAAGGCCGGGTGAGATGAAACTAAGATGACGCCTAAGGATAACATGCAACTAGATTAACATGGATATAACTAATCAAACACAAATGCATAAATAAGGAAGACTAGTTTAGGGGTTACCTGCAATCACGTCGTCCTCAGCTTCAGCCTCAACGGCTGTCAGATTGAAAGCTCGGCGCTTCGGCGGATTGGCCTGCTGAAAGGCCCGATCCTGTGGAACCAGAGGTGGTCCACGCTGTCCAGGTGCCGGTGCGGTCCTCTGAGCGGGTCCAGGTGCTCCAGGAGGCACGGGTCGAGAACCGCGGGTACAATCCTTTACAGCATGAGAAGGCGATCCACAGACCAAACACTGATTCAGCATCCTCCTACAGTCTTTCTTCACATGACCAAGTTTGCCGCAGAAATGGCAAACCAACTCAGCTCGGTTGGGGATAGGTGCAGCTGGCCTTTTGAACTGTGTGGTCTGAACAGGACGAAAGCTGGGCCTAGGTGCACTCCTCTGTGGCTCCATCGGGCGCTTGCCCGCCTGACGTGCCCGCTTCTGATAAACTACCTGCTCGCGCTGCTTCGCGGCCACTAGGACTTGCTCATGAGTAGTAAAGGTGTGCCCGGACAATATCTCCTGTATGTCCAGGTCTAAGCCCTGCAGAAAGCGGTGTGCACAGTCCTCCTCGTCTGCTATCAGTGTAGTGGCGAATCGACTCAACATGGTAAATTCGGCCTCATACTCATCGACTGTCCTGGTGCCCTGCTCCAGGTTGATGAAGCGCTGCTGCATCTCCCTCTTTGCAGACTTCGGGAAGTACTGGGCGTCAAACCTATGACGAAAAGTAGCCCAAGGAATCGGCTTGATCAGCCTAGCCTCTTCAGCATCCCACCAATGACGTGCATTGTCTGTCAGCTGCTGCTTGGCGAGGTCTACCCAATCGTTCGGATTGATTCGGGCAAGACCCAAGTTATCCGCAGTCTTGCGAAGCCATTCCTCGGCCGCTAGTGGGCCCTCTCGTCCAGAGAAGCTCGTCGGATGCATCTCCTTGAACTGCTTGGCTCCAGGCTCATAGCGAGGTGGTGGAGCAACTGGTGCAGCCTGACGTCCCTGCTGGACCAAGTGGTGCTGAACCTCAAGCATTTCCCTCATGACACCAAGCATCTGGCGGATGTCATCACTTCCGCCTCCAGCAGGTACGGGTCCATTTTGGGTGCTTCGTTCCTCAGCCATTCTGAGATAGGAAAACCCAAATTAATCTCGCGTACGTGATCTTCTAGATGTTTGGCCGCTGAAAATATTCTCATTGTTCTGAATTTGCAAATGCAAAGAGACGGACCTGCGTGGGCCACCACTAAAACCTGTAACGCCCCGCTTCCCAAAACGACGGAAGCGAGAGCGTTACTGAGGTCCGCTTGAACCGGAGCTGTGAAACTCGGGTTCATGAAGCGTCTGTGGTAAAACGCAAGGGCAGGTCCTTTGCACGCTTTTCAGAACAACCAGAATTATTCATACATTACAAGCCACATCCAGAAATAATAAACGTCCGTACATGAAATGAAAACAACAAGCCTCAGCTGGGCCGAAATACAACAAAGATAACGTACACACAACAATAACGGGAAGCAAACTACGGCAAGTAGCAACGGAAATAGCCCACTAGTTCTCCGCAGGGAGAAACTCGGCGTCTACAGCGAACTCCTGACTCTCCAAGTCAGGTGTCTCGGAAGGAACCTCCTGATACTCAAGCTCGGGATCTGACATACATCCAAAAACATGAATGTATGTCAGCAAGGGTCTGCAAGAAGATGTTAGAACCCAAGGCAAGATATACAAATTTATACTGATTTTAAGAGGCAATTATAATTTAACAAGATAACAATAAAAGTTTGAGCATGCTGATTTTAGAGTAAAAACATCCTATCATGCAGTTCTAAACAATCTGACGAGTAAAGTAAAACATGTCAATTTTCACTGAGGTAACAATTTCACTTTGCAAGTTTCAAGTTAGTGTCACACATCTATAATAGGGTTCTCGCCGGTAGGACGTGATGAGTGGGTCGTTCTTCACACGGGGGCTTACCGTGCTTGGCGCTAACCCACCGCATACGGGTGGTGCCCTTGAAGAGAGTACCCCGTCATACGCCTAGTGGCCGCACAACCCTAACCCCACCCCAATATTTGTGCTGGAACACGAGCCAGCCTAGTCAACTCACATGACATCACGAAAGTCACGATTTCGCCTTCGAGGCGCACGATTTCACGATGTCACTCTCTTGTTAGTCATTTTGAGACATGCAGCAATAATGTGACCATTTATCTTTACACAATAATTTCCATGGTTACAAGAGTATCCAGCAATATTTACAACAATTTAACAAAATCCTGAGCATGTGAATTTAACGAATGCGACTTGAAAATGTAGTTATGGAACTTTGCATGCAGAAAGCTAAAAGAGTATTTACATTCACAAATTCACTATAAATTGCATACTTGCCTGTTTTCGGTGATTTTGGTGACGTTGGGTTTGTCCCGACGGTTACTTCGTTACGGTGATAGTGGTTCGCTGTTTTAGTTAAACAAATCAATGAATTAGATTTTTGTGAAACACGTGCAATATTAAAATGACACCCGAATTGGGTTCGCCTAGTTTTACCGTGCTTTCCGACTAGTGTAACGTTTTATAAAGGGTATTACTAACAAGGCACGCTTTATTTTATACTAGTTTAATCAACCTAAAAATTACTAACAGGCTGTATTAAAATAATACGAGCAGATTAACATTTAAACCGACTAATATTAACTATCAATTAATTAACTAAGTTAATTGCAATGTTAACATGTCATTAAAGGGGGGTGCACCCACCACACCTACTATTTCTATTTTTTTGACTATGGGTAAATACAACAAATAACCAAGTTATCTTTCCCTCTAACATTATTTAATATAATCTACCTACCCTTGATGGTTACAGGCTATCACCCCATCCCCTTTATTATTCCCAACTCTCAACTCTCTCTTCTCTCCCTGTCATCTGTTCTCTTTCGTTTTTTTTTTTCTTTTTTTTTTTTTCTTTTTGTTTCAAAGCCCGCAGGCCAAGGGGAGGGCTTCACCTTCGCACGGAGGAGGAGGGGACCACGGCGGCTGGGGGTGCGGACGGCGGCGGCTCCGGCGGGCTCCGGCGTCGTGCGTTGGCGAGGGGGCGGCTCCGGTTGGCCGGCGGCGGTTCCAGCGGGCGGCGCGCGCTTTGCAGGTGGAGGAGGAGGGGCCGGCCTAGGGTAGGGGAGGAGGAAGAAAGAAGAAGAAGGGGAGAAATTTGTAGGGTTTGTGGGTTTTTTTGGTTTGATCTGAATGGCTTTCAGATTCTGAATTTGTTTGGGTTTTCAAATCTGAAGTTCAATTTCAGGTTTGATCTCTTGGTTGTTTGGGTCTTGGGTTGAAGATCGAGTTTCAGATTTCCATTGTTTTGATTTCTTCCTCCGAATTTTGCAATGGATCTGAGATGGGTTTCTTGGTTGATTGTTTGTTGGTGTTATGGTGGGCTTGGAGAATTTGCAGAGGAATAAGATGGCTGCAGGTGAAGGATGAGGTTGCAGGGAAGGATGAGGTTGCAGGTTGGTTGGTCGTAGGAGAAGGGGAAGAAGACTGTTGATTTGATATAGGAACAGTGGGGAGACAATTTGGTGGGGGGTTAGCTGGTTGTGGGGAGAACAAATTGAAGGGTGTTGGATCTCACCCACCCAAACGGTGGAATTCATTAGGGGTTAATAGCTAGGGTTAAAATGTTTTCATCCAATGGCAAAAGTGTAATTAATTGTTAAGTTAAATAAGTAATTAAGCAAGGTGTAATTATTAAAATAAATAAGGTAATTAGCAAAGTTAAAAGTGATTAGAAATTTGTAATTAGGCTACGGTAATTAAATTAAGGTAATTAGTGGAAATCGATAGTCGGTTAATGATGATACGGTAGAACGAAGAACGGATATGCGCTCGCGTTGACGCACAAACATAGAACTCGCGTACGTAAACATCCGGATGGTTAAAACGAAAATACGGGCACGCACAAATAATACGCTTAGAAAATACCGACCGTTACAGCTTCATTGTTTCTTCTCGAGCCTCGAAGCTTCCTAGGATCTGTTGGACGACGAGCCGTGAGTCACTAAGGAGCAACACGTTCGTCGCCCCCACCGCCCTACCGAGCTTCAACCCGTTAACCGCGGCCTCGTATTCCGTGACATTGTTAGTTGCCGGGAAGTTGAAGCGTAGGGCGTATTCCAACGAGCAACCGTCGGGGGTCTGAATGACGATACCCGCCCCCGTCCCGGATCCTGTCGCGGAGCCGTCAACGTGGATGGTCCACAATTCATCCACATCCATCCGGGAGGGCTTTGAGGGTTCACCCCCCAGTCCCCCGCGGGGACACGGTCGCCGATGGGGGCTCTGGTTGGTCCCCCGGAGTGCCCCCTGCGGTGCATTCCACCACGAAGTCGGCCAGCGCCTGGCCCTTGATCGCCGTCCGGGCTTTGTACGTTATGTCGAACTCGCTGAGCTCGACACTCCAGTTGAGCATCCTCCCCGACCGCTCCAACCTCTTCAGGTTTTTCTCGAGGGGCATGTTGGTGTGGACGGCGATGGGATGGGCCTGGAAGTAGGGTCGGAGCTTTCGGGGGGGGGGGGGGGTGGTGATTAGGCAGTAGGCGGCCCTCTCGATGGGACTGTAGCGGGTCTCCGCCTCCCGGAGGATCCGGCTGGCGTAGTAAACAGGGCGCTGCACCCCCCTTCCTCCTTGATCAAGACGGAACTAACGGCCTCTTCGTTGGTTGCCAAGTACAACCCTATGGGTTCGCCTTCTTCCGGCCGTGCGAGGAGCGGAGGACTTTGTAGGTAAGCCCTCAGCTCCGCGAACGCCCGTGCATAGTCGTTGTCCCACGGGATCACCTTCCTCTTGTCCTTAGCTTCGCCAAAGGCAGTGCACAAGACCCTGAAGAAGGGGAGTGACTTCTCCGCAGATTTCGACAGGAATCGCCCCAGAGCAGCGATCCGGCCGTTCAGTCGCTGCAAGTCCCGGATCGTCCGGGGTTCCGCCATATTGATGAGGGCCATCACCTTGTCGGGGTTTACCTCGATCCCCCGCTTCGTTATCATGAAGCCCAGGAATTTTCCCGACTGCACGCCGAAGATACACTTTACAGGGTTCAGTCTTAAGTTGTATCGGCGGACCCTTTGGAACGTTTCCTGTAAGTCGGCGAGGTGGTCTGGGGACCTCCTACTCTTTACCAGCATGTCGTCGATGTAGACCTCCAAGTTTCGCCCCACCTGAGGGCCGAATATTCGGTCTACCATCCGCTGATAGGTTGCCCCGGCATTCTTCAGTCCAAAGGGCATCTTGGTGTAACAGAAGGTGCCCTTGTCGGTGACAAAGGATGTCTTTTCCTCGTCCTCCTCCGCCATCGGTATCTGGTTGTACCCTGAGAAGGCGTCTATAAAGCTTAACAACTCGTAACCGGACGCTTGGTCCACCAAGCGGTCGATCCGGGGCATGGGAAACTGTCCTTTGGGCACACCTTGTTGAGGTTGGTGAAGTCGACGCACATGCGCCACTTTCCACTGGGCTTCTTCACCAAAACGACATTGGCGAGCCAGTCCAGGTAATCCACTGGCCGGACAAACTTGGCTTCGAGGAGCCGCTCTACTTCTTCCTCGGCCGCCCTCTTCTTTTCGTCCCCCGCGCTTCTCTTCTTCTGTCGGACCGGTCGGGCTTCTGGGTCCGCGTTCAACATGTGTGAGATCACCGTAGGGTCAACCCCCGGCATGTCTGCAGGTGACCATGCGAATACATCCGCATTTTCCCGGAGCAGGCCGACGAGGGCCGCCCTCAGGGCGGCCGGGAGTTTCGTCCCGATGGAGACGGTTCTCTCTTCATCCGCGGCTACGGGAACCTCCTCGACCTCCTCGACCGGGGTCGGCCGCTGGTTGCAGAAGTCCTCTCTTTCGTCGGGGATGAGGACCGCCAGGGCCCGCTTCGGGCTCCCGCGCCTGGCTGGCCCTTTGTTGCGGCCCCCAGACACCTCCTGGTCTCCCCGCACCAGTCCCACCCCCCGCGGGGTCCGGAATTTCATTATCTGGTGTAGCAGGCTGGGGAGCGCCTCTATGGCCATCATGTATAGACGCCGAATGATTCCATTGTACGCCGACGCGACGTCGACGATGACGAACCGTGTCTCCCTGGTGACAACCCTCGGTTCCTCCCCCAGAGTCATCGGCAGGGTGATCGTCCCCACTATGGGGATCATATGGCCGGTGAAGCCGACAATGGGGCCCGCGCAGGGCTCTAGGTCTGCACGCCTCCACCCCATCCTTTCGATCGTTGACAGGAACAGGATGTCGCAGGAGCTACCTGTGTCAATCAGGAGCCGGTGACGACGACCGCCCCGATCCGAGCCTCGACGACGAGGGCGTCATCGCACTGAATCCCAACCTCCTGCTGATCTCCCTCGGTAAAGGCGATAGGGGGTCGGTTTGTCCTTCTCCGCTTCGGCCGGTTGCTGGCGCCCGCTACCATCACCTGTCGGGCACCTGCCTTCGAGATCGTGGGCGACGTCCCCTCTGGGGGCGGCCCCCCGCTTATCATCTCAACGCGCATGATCGCCCGGGGGGGCGTGGCTCCTCCCGATCGCGGTCCGCTGGCGGTTCCAGGCCCCGCGCCTCCCGGGGGGCTCTCTCTCCTTGTACTGCCTGCCTGTCCCCCACGAAGCCTCCCAAGTGGCCCGCCTGGATCAGCCGCTCGATCTCTCTCTTAAGAGTGTAGCAATGGTCGGTATCGTGGCCGTGGTCACGGTGATATCGGAAATACCTCCGGAGATCCCGCTTCGCCGGATCCGACCTCATCCCCCGGGGAGGCTCTGGCAATAGTCCGGCCCTCGTCACCGCGGCCAGAACCTCCAACATGGGGGCGTTGAGCCGTGTTTAGTGTGCCTGCAAGGGGCCTTCCTGTCTTGGGATGGCTCGGGTGGGCCCTTGGGCCGGGGCGAACTCGCGCGCCGGGCCAGGGCGATCTTGGTCGGGCCAACTGGTCGCGACCTCGGTGCCCCTCTTCTTGCCTTGGCCGAGGGTGTGACTGGGGCTCGCCTTGGAGTGGCTTCGCCGGGGGAAATAGGGCCTTTGTACCAAGAGTCTCTTCGGCCAATGCGTGCCTCTCCGCCATCGCAACCAGTGCCTCATAGTCGGTCGGTGGATCTCGGAGCAGGGATTTGTGGAGGCTCCGAGTCCGCAATCATGTCTTGAAGGCCAGCATAAGTACCTCGTCGCCGCATGTCACCACCACCCGTCTCTCATCCTGAAAGCGGCGGAGGTATCTGCCCGTTGTCTCCCCTTCTCCTTGGACTATCGTGCTGAGATAGTCCAAGGGCTTCTTCTTCGTCCGCCCGGCCCGAAACTCTTGGCAGAACTTGTGGGACAGCTCGCCAAAGCTCGCAATGGATCCTGTGGGTAGGCCGAAGTACCATTCCAAATCCGGTAGGCTTTGTTACGCAAAGAATATCCAACAAAAATCCCCTCATCGGATCTTGGATCGAATTTGTCCAAACTACCATATGTGTTCTTAATAAAACATTTTGAACCAAAAACACGAAAGTGTTTAACTTGAGGCAACCTACCAAACAACAATTCATAACAAGTTTGTTTAGTGCCGGGCCTCAAAAGTATTCTATTAAACACATAGAAAGCGGTGTGTACCGCTTCCGCCCAAAATTGATGGCCAAGTTGGCTATCATCAAGCATAGTGCGAGCACACTCCACTAGCGTCCTATTCTTTCTCTCAACAACACCATTTTGAGGAGGTGCGCGAGGGAATGAAAAGGTGTATGTAATACCAACTTCATCACAAAATGTCTCAAAAGACTCATTCTCAAATTCACCTCCATGATCACTACGAATAGTGACAATGGTGGTTCCTAAGAGATTTTGTACTTTCTTAACAAAAATTGTGAAGTTTTCAAAAGCATCATTTTTATTACTCAATGAAAATACCCAAGTAAACCTAGAAAAGTCATCAACGATGACAAGTCCATAACGTGCATTTCCTAATGAAGCAACTCTAGTTGGCCCAAATAAATCTAGATGTAATAGCTCTAGTGGCCGCTTAGAAGAAATGCTTTTCTTAGGTTTAAAAGACGATTTTGGAAGCTTGCCTCGTTGACACGAGTCACGAAAGCTTTTCTTTTGAAAGACAAGCTTAGGGAAGCATCTAATAGAGTTTAACTTGGAAAACTTAAATAGTGTTCCAAAGTTCACATGACCAAAACGTCGATGCCATAAGTGTTGTTCACTTGTGTTGGCAATGAGACATTGTTCATGTGATCTTGGAAGATCTAGGATAAATATATCCTTATGACGTGTGCCGGAAAACAATAATTGTCACGCCCCGTTCCCCAGAATACCGGCATGTAATAAATTTTTTTTCTTCCAAGTATTCTGAAGAGCAGAGGTGATGAAGAGAGAAAGAGGGATAAAGAAGAAACTGAATAAGCATGCCACTGCGCACATGCTGGGATAGTACAAGTAAAACTCCACAGTTATATCAAACAACCTCATGAAACATTAATTACACTCCATATGCAACATGTTTCATTTATACATACAGCCCAAGTGTGACAATACATATACACCGCTCTCAGTCTGCCCAGAACATCCCAATCACAGTACACCCCAACTCACACCAACACTATCCCTGAAACTCAACTCCAAGCCATCACCAACTCTGCTGTCCTCACCTGAAAAATAGAGGGGAGCATGTCAATGCGTGCCCTAGTAGGAACCAACTTGGGTTTGGAACTCCATTTTAAGGTTATCAATTCACAAGGCAAGCCAAGCGAAATAGAGTATGTAACTAAGTGATATAATGTAAATTAAATAGTTAAACAAGGAAATCATACCTGCGGTCCAGTGACGAGCTGCTGCAAGAAAGGGATTAGCACGAATAATAATAATAATAATAATAGTAACAATAATAATAACA
This sequence comes from Scilla litardierei, assembly GCA_030789695.1. Taxonomy (NCBI): domain Eukaryota; kingdom Viridiplantae; phylum Streptophyta; class Magnoliopsida; order Asparagales; family Asparagaceae; genus Scilla; species Scilla litardierei. Next base: position 203,461,318 of record CM061134.1, read on the forward strand.
TGAGGCTCAAGCAACCAATATCAAATACGATAAGTGCAAGTGCCTGGGACATGACACCAAACCACAAAGTACGGGCAAAGGGGAGGGGAAGTGCTGCCAGCAGTAGAAGTAACACGTAAATCTTATTTTATTATTTCATAATTGAATTCATTGGGAACTTGGGTAAACTGTGTGATACCAGGACATGGACTTCACCCCAAAAGTAAAGAAAGGTAAAGAGAAGTGGAGAAGTTTCTCCAAAAATCCCTAACTCTAGAACCCCCTTAAGATAAGCATGCATATTGGGTAGTGACCAAAATACCCATCCATCATTTGGATATTTACATGTTTGCCATTACTTTATGCACACACAACCCAGGTATGTACGCACAGCAATTTAAGCCCAAATGACCGTTTTGCCCCTGACTTTTCTAAAAAATTACGGGAGTTGCCATTGACCCCTAACCCCTTTCACACCTGCATGGCTCTTCTTACACACATCCATGCGAGCCTTCATGCATCACACACGCGTCTAACACATTCCTATTGTTTTGCACCGACGACGTCGTTCACGCTTCTCTGCTTTCATACTTCGCATTCGCTTCCCTTGGCTACGTATTACGGCCCAATCCCTCTCTCACTACGCTACATACATCGATAACTATGGTTATTTCATGCCCACGTATGCATTGTACGTGAAAATACCACACGTATACAGCAAAATACACATATAGGTCAAAACAGGGCATTACATCCTACCCACCTTAAAATAAAGTTCGTCCTCGAACTTTCTAGGGTGTGAATCTTGTCGAAGTCAGCTAGGTATGATGGTCTTACTACCCATGAAGTAAATACGAGAATACGTATCTACACTACACTTATATCCTCTATATACTTCACTACCATCCATGCACATCTGTATCGCATATACATTACGGATACATCCTAGCGCACCCATAGCACTATAAGCATCATTACATACACATACGTATATGTTCTACACATCTTGGCACACATATTTACACATTAACATACACATCACACACCCCAAATAAGTCTCTATACGTTTTATTACACGTATTTAGATCGCTACCCACATTTATACGTATAGGACATCACACCATATCCATATCATGATACATAAGCTTTTCATACATGGCATACTTTCAATACATCGCAATACATTCGACTATAAACGATTTATATCCTATCTCTTTATATATTTACATATATGTCTACATTCATGCTCAAACACCTAGCGATACACATTAATTTACACACCATTGCTTGATAAACTGGGTCACTATCACGGTGTCACACCGTATGTACCCCAGATCCCTACACTCCCAATACTTAATCATATGAGTTCATTCACGCTTATAGTCACATGAATATCTACATACACACGAGAATTAGTCACATTCAACATACATCGACGTGCACACACTAACACATGCATGATCAAGTCACATAAGGTTCACAATCATAACTATAAATGAATATACATATAACCTCATATCCATAGCAGTGCACCTACTGCCTCACACAGATAGGTACATACACCTCACACAATATACACAAGAGTGCACAAACGTAACACATCCCCGTATATGCCATATCTAACTAGATTGACTTTTCACATGTACATACTGCCACAATAGTTAAATAAATATAAATATCCATCTACACTCCGCATACACGTATACACATAAATATACAAACAAATACTCACATTCCAATACCCACTTATCAAACAGTTTCATTCACTTCCATACATTAAATAAATATATATATACACATATGTTTCATACTCATCACATTCATATCCCTACTTCATATGTATGTACATACACTCACGCTCTGCTTCAGACTTACTCATACATGCATACATACAGGAATACACTTATCCATGAAACACCTAGATAAACAACCATGCCGGGAATTTCACAGATAAACAAACACGGATATTTGTAAGTATATATCCTTTTAACCAATATACACATAACCACATATGCTTTTACTACACACTGCACCTACATCTTCACATCCCGACACTCCGCTAAGACATATATAATAGGAATCCATATAACCATATAAATACTCGCATATACACATCAACCAATACACCACACAGATACTCTATATACCCCAATTATATGCACATACTCATTATATTCACGCAGTAGTATACACATTACTTCAATATATAGATATCTAAGCCTACATATAGCCAAATACACATTGGCTGATACACACCAGATTATTATTCTAATAGCAGGTATGCACACAGACTTCCATATATGTCTATTAGGATTCATGCAACCATGCACATTCATTCCCATGCATGGGCATACACACCAATTCACACATTCTATACATATCTTGCCATTATACAACTATACAGTCAAGCTACTCAACTACATTAGCAGATATTCGGTAGCTACCCATACCATCATATTCAAAACATCCAATATATCTGCACTTTTACTAGTATACTAGTACACACAAGTAAGTGTATTTCAACATTCGTACACATTCAGTCGATAGTCACACCCCATATACGTATACATTCATAAACTGATACATGTATATTAGAATAGGGGTCATTCACATACATATACATATTAGCACTTATAAAACATACACCAATACACATTCAATAACAACAACGCATATATACAATCGCACCATACTTCCTACAATACACCTACATACATATAAGTACCCCATACACCATACACAATCCCCCTCATGCCACTACATATAGAAAAATACAGACACTACATATACATCCAAATGGTCTAATAGACGCCATTTCACAGGTAAGCGTATACACATATATACATGTACCATAACTTCACTATTATGGAAATCCACATCCACCCCATTTATACTCGCACTCTATGGTCTCAAACCCTTATATCCATCACATTCTACATGATTGCACGTCATACATATATTACTATCCCAGGATAGGCACAGCATAGAGCTAAGGCCTCAACTTAAGTGGACGGGTCTAAGCACCCTTACCCGTCTTAGGATACATCTACTCCAAACACCTGGAGCATTGCTCATACTACCCATGCATTTATCACTTATCTACATCACTACATACATGCTATGTATAGCCATATCACAACACCTATCTGCACTCACCAAATTAAGAAATATACCAATTCACATAAACACATTGGCAGTACATAGACATACTCACAGTTATTTAAATTTTAACACATTAGGAATTCATACACTAGCAATGCAACACTTGCGGTACATATATACACCAATATCCCAATCTATATTTACACCACCTACCCATATAACCACACATATGTTCACACGTATGCACTTTCCTACATATGCCCAAAGACAGTGTGGACATTCCACTACTTTATCCATACAAGGGTAGATGTACGCACATTGGTGTACTCCCTGCATGAGACACAACTATGATTTAGGAGATAGTGAATCGCATATATGCACTCACTCACATCACATACGTACACACCATCACCCACGTCTCTACGAACATTTAATATCCCCGCTAGCTGATATGTATCCACCAGCGCACATCCACTAATAAATATATACTTATCACCTACATCTCAGAGTCATACAAGTATAAGACATATCAGCCTCACATGTCCGTATCGTGCACTTTTATAGAGACGTAGTATACATACATTCAAGTATTCACCACCTAGTATTCACACCTAAACGTATCCATATACCACTACAAGCATCCAGGACACGTGTAACTTCCATGCCATTCTAACATACAAGTATACACAACTTGTATAATTCAAATCTCTAAGCACAACAATGCACGTATACACACTGATTTACACCGTTACACATACACGCGTATACCTACAATATACATGTAAGGTATACCATATAGTAGAGAGTTCATCCCCGAACTCCCTAAACTAGGGGTTTAAGGGTGGATCAATTAGAATTCTGAGGTCACTAAGGCCGCTACCCACCTTAGGACTAACCTATCACATGCACTTACTGAAGCATTACAAGTACTATCCTTACGCACATCGCAGTGCGGTGACCTGCATGGGCCGCCAAAAACTGTCACGCCCCGTTCCCCAGAATACCGGCATGTAATAATTTTTTTTTTCTTCCAAGTATTCTGAAGAGCAGAGGTGATGGATAGAGAAAGAGGGATACAGAAGAAACTGAATAAGCATGCCACTGCGCACATGCTGGGATAATACAAGTAAAACTCCACAGTTATATCAAACAACCTCATGAAACATTAATTACACTCCATATGCAACATGTTTCATTTATACATACAGCCCAAGTGTGACAATACATATACACCGCTCTCAGTCTGCCCAGAACATCCCAATCACAGTACACCCCAACTCACACCAACACTATCCCTGAAACTCAACTCCAAGCCATCACCAACTCTGCTGTCCTCACCTGAAAAATAGAGGGGAGCACGTCAATGCGTGCCCCAGTAGGAACCAACTTGGGTTTGGAACTCCATTTTAAGGTTATCAATTCACAAGGCAAGCCAAGCGAAATAGAGTATGTAACTAAGTGATATAATGTAAATTAAATAGTTAAACAAGGAAATCATACCTGCGGTCCAGTGACGAGCTGCTGCAAGAAAGGGATTAGCACGAATAATAATAATAATAATAATAGTAACAATAATAATAACATGAGGCTCAAGCAACCAATATCAAATACGATAAGTGCAAGTGCCTGGGACATGACACCAAACCACAAAGTACGGGCAAAGGGGAGGGGAAGTGCTGCCAGCAGTAGAAGTAACACACAAATCTTATTTTATTATTTCATAATTTAATTCATTGGGAACTTGGGTAAACTGTGTGATACCAGGACCTGGACTTCACCCCAAATGTGGGGTGAATATAGCACACGACGCAGTGGACACGGGCACTGTACGCCGGGCCTCTCAACTGACTTCACCCCAAATTTGGGGTGAATATAGCACACGACGCAGTGGACACAGGCACTGTACGCCGGGCCTCTCAGCTCCCCCGTCCCTGGCAGGAGTGAGGCTCTCCCACAATAACACAACCTCCGTATGTCCCCTCCACTACCGACAAGGCGAGTGGGTGTAAATATCACATATCACATAATCATTTCCCCCAACTTCTCAGTCCAGGCCTGTAACGGCCTGTTTTCTAGTTGCATCTTGATTGTTGTGTGCCTGTATTTTACCTTGCCAATTCTGTTATTTTCGTCCGAGTGGATATTCATCTGCACGTTGACGCGAGCGCGTCGTCGTTTCCAGTTTACCGTAGCGTGATTTTAAGCCGTAAATCGTAATTATTACTAAATTATTAATTACTTTTACTTAAGAATTAATCTCTAATTAATTTATTTCTAGTAATCGCTAATTACCAGTTAAATTATAATTAACTTATTGTTATTTTAACTAAGTCTTTTTACTAAATTACTTTCACTAAGTTATTTTACTATATTATCCTAACCCTACCTTAATTAAATCTCACCAGTATGTTGGTGAGATCCAACATCAGCCTTAAATCTCTCTACCTCACAACCATCCCCTTAAACTTGTCTCCCCCGACCATCAACCAACCCTATTCAACCTGTCTTCCCATCCTCCCCTTCTTAAGTGAACTACAGAGAAAACAATCAGGCAATCCAAGCCAACAACCAACAACCCATCCCTCCACCGTCAACAACCCCATCTCCATCAGCAACACCCCAACATCACCAAACACCTCCTCCTCCACAATCAGGTATCCAAATCCATACAACCCAAAATCAAAACAGAAATCAACCCAAATTGAACCCACAAATCAACAAAATTCAACCCCAAACAATCCCAAATCCAACAAACCAAACCCCCGAGCTCGCACCATCGCAGCGCATCAGCCGTCGCCATCCTCGCACGATCACCCCGCCAAGCCGCCCCGATCTCGCCGTCAATCAGCCGTCATCGCGCGGCCTTAGGGATCGCCGGAGCCCGAAGCCGCACCCCCGCTCGATCAACGCGTGCCCGCCTCCGATCAGAGCCCCCGAGCGCCCCGATCCGCCCGCCCCCGCCGAGCCGCTCTCGCCGTGACGAAGCCGCTGCCGCGATCTGCCGCCCCCGCCGAGGCCGCGCCCCGCCGTCGCCGACCCGAAGCCACCGCCCCCCTTTCGCCCTTCGCCTGCAACGTGAAAACGAAAAAAAAAAAGGAAAAAAAAAAGAGAGAACAGAGGGATCGACAGTAAGAGAGAGGGGGGAGAGGATAGGATAGGTAAGTATTTATTATTATTATTATTATTATTGTTATTATTATTATTATTATTATTATAAGTTATAAGTTTATAAATTCTTATACAGTTTTATTAACTTATAAGTTATAAGTTGTTGTTATAAATTATGAGTTAATAATCAAAGGCTAAGTTACTAATTTTGTTAGATTAAGTTAAGTTAACTACTAAACTACCACACTAGTTAATTTGTTAATAATTTCTGTTATAGTAGCAATTAAGTGTGCTAGTTAAATACTTTAACTGGATGATGATCTTTAGGCTGATACCACTAGCCTATTCGTGCAGATAAAACGTGCCACACGTCACCACCGCTTGGACACCCACACCAAGGCAAGTATTTTGAGTAAATGAACTGCAACCCTGACCGTTGAAACTTATTGCTAAATTTGTGGTGTTTGTCAAACTCTGGTAGTCAGATATCATATTCCACATTGCTTAATGTTTTTACTTAACTATACTGCCTCTACCATTCGCATGCTAACAAGATAAACAATTGGAAAAGATGGGTGTGTTACAAACACATATGAGATGACCATCGAATACAGATGGGGTGAAACCTAGTCGGTGACTAGACATACACTTTGGGTGGGGTTGGTTCTTGTAGTAGAGTCTGTAATTGTTGCTTGAACACCTTACGGCTACCTCCAAAACTACACTAACGGAGGCAAGCAGCTTGACCATATTCCAGGTTGGAATGGCAAGAAGCGTCACGGTAAGCCCCCGATGATAGGGTGTATCGAGAACATTACTTTCTCAGACATGGACTTATCACGAGCACAAAATACTCAATTTACAACTACTTTACTTTTAAAACTGCAAAACTCATGCATGCTTGTACTTTACTTTCTGCACTTATTATTCATAATTGTGTACTAACGCTTTTTGTCCCTTATAGTTGTTCTTCATTCATTGCTTTAAAATATCTTGCCGAGCTTATCGCTGACATATATTTCAACGTGTTTTGAAATATATGTTAGGTTTAGAGACAGAGTACCCAGAGGACACTATTCTTGAGGATCCCACCTTAGAGGTGGACCCCGCTGACCAGAGTTACGAGGACACTGAGATCATCCCCGCGGAAGACTAGAGCGGGACTTTTATATTTCAGTATTGTTGTATTTTATTTTCAGGTGTGTTTGCTTCAGCAGTTTGTACGGCCATGCTAGGCCTAAATTATCTGTGTGTTTGCTTTGGACGCTGGTATTGTAATGTAATGAATGATTGTGCTGCTTATGAAGATTCGCGTGCAGGGACCTGCCTTCGCTAAAATCACGCTTAGTGTGCTTAAGTCAAGGAAGAATGGAAAGAAAAAAAAAAGTACCTCTTCTTTGCTTTAAGCACATGCGGACCCGCTCACGTTCTCGCCCCAAGTATAATGGGAAGCGGGGCGTGACAGGTTTTAGTGGTGGCCCACGCAGGTCCTCTGCTCTCCTTTCTGCGAAATACTTCAGAAGCAGTGTGAACATCATTACTGACCAGATGGTTTGAATAACTTTGTACAAAAATGTTTAACTTGTTTATCTTGCAGCATGGCAGGAAGACCGAACACTCGCAACGGGAATGGGACTAGCGGGAATGATACTCCCGACCTCCTTGGACTCATGAATATCATGAGAGGAATGTTGGAGACTCAACAACAACTGATTCGACAGGGTCAACAGCTTGCACCCCCTGCACCACCTGCACCACCCCCACCTCGAGCTGAGCCCGGAGCGAAACAATTTCGAGAGCTTTTCCCGAAGAGCTTTTCTGGGAGAGAAGGCCCCTTAGCAGCAGAAGAATGGGCCCGAACTACCGCGGAAGACCTGAGTCTTGCCCGCATTGACCAGGCAGGCTGGGTAGAGATTGCCAAGAAACAGCTGACTGGAAATGCCCGGAACTGGTGGGACAATGAGGAAGCTCGTCTTATCAAGCCCATCAACTGGACCATGTTTCGAGAGCGTTTTGACGCTCAGTATTTTCCTCGATCAGCCAAGAGGGAACTGCAGCAACGTTTCGTCAACCTGGAACAAGGCAACATGACTGTTGACGAATACGAGGCAGAGTTTTCGATGCTTAGTCGATTTGCCCCAAATCTGGTGGAAGATCCCGAAGACTGTGCTTATCAGTTCTTCCAGGGGCTAGACCTGGACATTCAAGGATCAATGTCTTCGGTAAATCTGACTACACATCAGGAAGTGTTGGATGCTGCTAAGAAGCATGAAATTAATGTGAATCGCAAGAAGGCACTTCAGATTGGAGGAAGTAGGCGTCCACCGGAGCCACCCAGGGGAAACCTCCGACCTACTCAAACTGCACAGTTCAAGAGGCCTGCTGCCCCTACCAACAATCGACCCCAGCTGGTGTGCTTCCACTGCAAGCGCATGGGTCATGTCAAGAAAGACTGCAGAGAGCTGCTGAATCTATGCATGATATGTGGAGCATCTGCACATGCTACCAGAGACTGCCCTCGTCGCACCAACAAGCCAACGGCTGCTGGACCTTCAGGGACCATTCAGCGTGGAGCTCCTGGACCTACTCTGCACGGACCACCTCTGACCCCACAACAGAAGGCTTTTGCACAGGCGAGGCAGAACCAGCCGAGACGTCAGATCTTCACCATGACAGCCGCGGAGGCTGAGACGGATGAGCAAGTGATATCAGGTATTACTTGAACTTTTCTTTTATAATGCTTATATTATATGCATGTGTTGCTTGTTTATCTTTTGCTAAGATATTTCCTATGCACTAGGTGTTATATTAATAGCCTCTCATCCGGCCCTATCCCTTTTTGATTCGGGAGCCACTCACTGCTTCATATCCCGAGGATTTGTAGAGAGACATTCTATTCATGTCGACCCTCTACCGAATCACTTGAGCATCACTACTGCGAGTGGAGTAGTGAGGACTTCTTCTGGCTGTCGATCTTGCTCTATTATGATTTGTGGACACGAGTTGTTCGCAGACTTTATGATAGTCGACATGTCCAACTTTGATGCGATATTCGGCATGGATTGGTTAGGAAATTTCTACGCTACTATCGATTGTCACAATGGTTGACTCGGAAAACGCGCAAGTGCACGCCTTCCGCTCCCAAGCGTAGGAGTGTCAATGCAATATAAAAATAACCGGTGAGTACCGGGTCAGATCACAGGGACAATTCGTTCTACTTTCACAAAATCTGATCGATAAAGAGAATTAAAGTGTTTTACAACTAACTCGCTAACGGTGGATGAGTGGTAAAAGCGTGGTGAAAACGTGAAGAAACTAAAAATTCTAACCTAAAAGGGTAGGGGTGGAGGGCCGAATCGGCAAGTAACGAGGAGGACTTGTGTGGTGTGCATGCGAATGAGGCCGTGGGCACAAGAAATCAACCCAATATATAACTCAATTGATCTCCCGGCTAAGGGAGCTCAATCGGAAAATAAAGCATTTCATCGAACATGTGGGGTGCAATAAGTAGTGAATGAAACTCATGCGAGTAATTAACAATAAGCGCATTAGAGAGGGTCCGCTAGGATTATCCTCTTCTTGGATTTCCCCTTAGGGTTCCAATAAACAAAAATAACACAAGTTCCATACACAAATTTTTGAAGATAAAATTGTGCTAGAGATGAAATTCTCAAACCAACAACAACAATCCCCAAACACAACCACACAAGCAAAATTTAGAGTATCATGGAGGAAAAAGGAGTAATCTTTACTCAAAATTAACATCCAATTACAATACAAAACCCTAAATCAAATACACAAGCGTTTGGAAAATTTTCACCAATGTGTCACTCATGGATGAAGTTCTCCTCTCTCCAAGTGCTCCTCCAAGCTCCAAGCTCAATCCATGGCCTCTTCCCCCATCCAAAGCCCTAGAAAAACTCAAAACCCCCAAAAAAAACAGCTTCAGCCCGAGAAAAAATTGAGAACCCCTCAAAAATCGCCCCCCACGGGCGTTTTTTACTAACATTGCGGGTCGGGCGCAGCGGCGCCCGACCCGCAGCGCACGCCTGCGCATTAGGGGGGGGGGGGGGCGCCCGCTCTTTTTGAGCGGGCGCTGGCCCGCTCGATTTGAAGCGGGCGCTGGGCCCGCTCAAATCGAGGCGGGCGCTGGGGCCCTGCTCAAATCGAGCGGGCGCTGAGCCCGCTCAAATCGAGCGGGCCCCGCCCGCTCTTTTGATACTGCGGGCCGGCCCGCTGCTGGGCCGGCCCGCTCAAATAAAAAAAAATATTTTATTTATTTTTTTTTTTAAATACAGCGCGCGCGGCCCAGCTGAGAGGCGCAGCAGATGGCGCCACGTGGCGCCATCTGATTGGCCCACGTGGCGCCCCTTGGTAAAATCCTTTTTCTGGGGTTTTAAAGCACATTTCTCCTCCAAATAATTCCAAAAAAAATACCTAGAAATCTCAGAAAAATCCCAGAAAATTCTGGAAAATCCCCAAGACTCCCAGGAGTACCTGAAAAATATAAGATGAAGAAATTAGTCCATTTGATGTGAAAATTAATTTAATGACTATTAAAAACACAATATTGACCTCCAATAAGCTATATAAATTATCCACATGCTCAAATAATTACCAAAAAATGGCAATATGATCAAAATAATGGCAGGAGCATATGAAAAATAATAGGAAGCCAATAAGAACGATAAAAAACTGTATTTTGTACCAAGAATGAGAATAAGCCCTAAAATTTGATATGAAATGAAAATATACCCAAAAAGAGCACAATTAAGCCTAATCTTTGGCACAAAATGGGGATAGTTAGGGGGAAAATTTGAAATTTATATCCCGAATCACACCCCCCCAACTAGCTTTTTGCTAGTCCCTAGCAAAATACGCGATAAATTCGGATTAAATTGAAAAACATGCACCAAATCCTCGATATCATCATGGCATACTCCAAAATGGGATTTCCAAATGATTTCGAAGCCAATATACCAAAAATATGAAAGTAAAATAACAAATGACATTCTCCTCAATCCAATTCAAAGAAAAGTAAGGAAATAAGCCCCGTATCACACGTATCGGGAAATCACGATATCAAAATTTCTAATTTTCATGAAAATGGCCAAAACGAAAAAAATTTCATCTAAGTTGTGGGATATGAGATTGCATCACTCATGTTGCTTATTCTTTCATTTTTCATTCATTTTTCTTTTCTTTTCTTTTTTTTCCTTTTTTTTTGTTTTTGATGTTTATGTTTTGCATTCACGCGATAAACACCATAAATGCAAACACCGACACATTTGCATACACGCGATGACGCTATATATGCAAATGGATGGAATGATCTTCTAAATCTCATCTTTGGCGTCCTCCCCATATGTTTCGTGGGGCACCGGCTACTCGATTCGATTAGAAAGAAACATTCACTTATACTAATTTTCTTTTTCATTCCAACATGAATTAGCAACTCATCCACCCACTCCTAAGAGGAAAACAAAACAAACACAATTTGGCCACTCCCAATCCAATTAAAAACTACACCATTCATCCCAACACATGAAATCGCTTACACCAAACTTTTCCAAAATTATCTCAAAGAGAGTATCACAACATATAATGTAGTTCATTACATGGCATATTAGCATATGAATCCAAAATGGAAAAGAAATGAAACATGCCAATCCAACATCGAGAAGTTGATACCAAAATAATAATCCGAAAAAAATTGCATGGCATTAAGCGAGTAGGGACTAAACAAAGCAAGCGGCGTAGGAACGAGAAGGCCAAAATGATATGCAATGACATTCATGGAATGTGATGAAACATGGAGAGGGATCTCAAAAAAAAAAAATTTTAGGCTCAAAATCCTAACAAACCTAAAGATTCTAACACTCTCCCCCCAACTTAAAATCAGCATTGTCCTCAATGTTGGGAGAGGTACTAGATCTTGGCAAAAGATCCTAAAAAAGAAAAGAAATGCATACGAAAGCAAAATGCAAAAGCAAAACTAACTTTTAATTTTATTTATTTACACTACATGGAAAGAACACACCGTGGCAAATGGCGGATCTCGAATGTTATAACGGTGGTGGTAGCTGCTTCGATCATATCCTTTTGCTCCTCCGCCAGCTGCTTTGGAGCTAGGCCACCACCGGCCTCCTTGGATTCCAGCAATGCAACTCCAAGCATCTCCTTTGGATAATATGGATCACGTGGGAGACGAGCTGCATCAATCCAAGTCATGTCCTCATGCCCTGCAAAAGCATTCCAAAACGGGGTCGTCAAAACAAATAAAAGAATTTAGATGCAATGGACGACAATCTGAAGCAAAAATATGTGGAAGTGCAAATTGGGCTTCAGAAATGCAAGGCATGAGATGGTGGAAACTTCTCTGAAATGCGGTGCTAGATGTGGCATGATGCACGGCCTCAGGAGGAGGTGGAAGTGGCTGCAGAGGGAAAACTGGAGTAAGAGGGAGCTCGGGGCTCAATATATACCATCTCGCAATCCCTGTCGCTATCCTCTTCCTCGAAATCAATATCAACACCAACAGTCTCTGCGGCACTCCCCACAACTGGTAAATGCTCCTGACAAACCTCCTCGATGACTGGCAAGTGCGCATCCTGAGGCGAGGGAAGTGACATCAGTGACGGGACTGGAGGTAGACTCGTCTCGGGCAAATCCAAGGCACACATCATCCTCGCCATCCCAGAAATATTCCAACTCGGTCGTCCCTCCCAAAGTACTCAACCGCCTCGACCTGTGAAGCTAACTCTGAAGTGGAATGTGGCTCAGGCCCCATGGTGTCCTCAATCTGCTCTCGGCCATCATGCACATCCGCTTCATCCTCAACCTCAAAATGAAAATGCATCGTGTCACCGTCGTGGTCGACACGCACTCCGTCATCTGTCTCCTCCGACTCCTCAATATATATATGCTCAAACTCTTCTACTTGGCCCCAATGCACCCTCTTCACAGGTCTCTCTAGATAATCCATAGGGTCGCACTGGAATGAGCCCTCAGCTGGCTCCTCAGGCTGGGCACTGGACCTGCAGCTCTGCATCCTGAAGTGGAAGCTGAGACTGACCATCATCCTCATATACAAGTGACGGCTCTCCAGATGGCACAGTCCGCTCCCACTCTGCAAGGGTCCCCTCAGGTAACACCAAGAATCCTCTGTCGAATACTCAAAGAACTTCCCCACCGCAACTCATCTGCACCAAATCTCGCCCAGATGGCGATAACCCTGTGTAGAAGATCTGCAGAAGATGATCCTCATGAAAGCTCTGGTGTGGGCACGCAAGCACCAAATCAGTGAACCTCTGCCAAGCCTGATGGTAGGCCTCCCACTCAGCCTGGATAAAGCTCGCTACATGCTCCATGGCCTGCCGCCCATGTACCTGCTCCAAAAAGATAGGCAAAAACACTCGGAGAAATTCAGCCTGAAATGACAACCAAGTAAAAATGTGAGTCCAGAGACAATGAATCAAACCAAAGTCTAGCATCATCCTGTAAAGAATCGGGAAAGAATCTAAAATATATGCAATCATCATCGATATTCCCACCAAGACATGAATGCATCCAATCTTCAAAATTTTTAATATGTAAGTGAGGGTTCTCCCACTCCGTGCCATGGAAATATGGCGGAAGTGGGGATATCCTCCAAATCAAAGTCCGAAAAATCCGAAGAAGATGCCATTCTTTAAAAAAAATTTTGAAGAAAATGAAAATAACAACCAAAAGACTCAATAAAATGAAAATAAATAAACGAAAAGACACACACTAAAAGATAGAAGTATCACACTAAATATTTCAAAATCAATCAAAGATTGCTAATAGTAGAAATCGTTGTCCCCGGCAACGGCGCCAATTGGTTGACTCGGAAAACGCGCAAGTGCACGCCTTCCGCTCCCAAGCGTAGGAGTGTCAATGCAATATAAAAATATCCGGGTGAGTACCGGGTCGGATCACAGGGACAATTCGTTTCTACTTTCACAAAATCTGATCGATAAAGAGAATTAAAGTGTTTTACAACTAACTCGCTAACGGTGGATGAGTGGTAAAAGCGTGGTGAAAACGTGAAGAAACTAAAAATTCTAACCTAAAAGGGTAGGGGTGGAGGGCCGAATCGGCAAGTAACGAGGAGGACTTGTGTGGTGTGCATGCGAATGAGGCCGTGGGCACAAGAAATCAACCCAATATATAACTCAATTGATCTCCCGGCTAAGGGAGCTCAATCGGAAAAATAAAGCATTTCATCGAACATGTGGGGGTGCAATAAGTAGTGAATGAAACTCATGCGAGTAATTAACAATAAGCGCATTAGAGAGGGTCCGCTAGGATTATCCTCTTCTTGGATTTCCCCTTAGGGTTCCAATAAACAAAATAACACAAGTTCCATACACAAATTTTTGAAGATAAAATTGTGCTAGAGATGAAATTCTCAAACCAACAACAACAATCCCCAAACACAACCACACAAGCAAAATTTAGAGTATCATGGAGAAAAAGGAGTAATCTTTACTCAAAATTAACATCCAATTACAATACAAAACCCTAAATCAAATACACAAGAGTTTGGAAAATTTTCACCAATGTGTTCACTCATGGATGAAGTTCTCCTCTCCCAAGTGCTCCTCCAAGCTCCAAGCTCAATCCATGGCCTCTTCCCCCATCCAAAGCCCTAGAAAAACTCAAAAACCCCCAAAAAACAGCTTCAGCCCGAGAAAAAATTGAGAACCCCTCAAAAATCGCCCCCACGGGCGTTTTTACTAACATTGCGGGTCGGGCGCAGCGGCGCCCGACCCGCGCGCACGCGCCTGCGCATTAGGGGGGGGGGGCGCGCCGCTCTTTTTGAGCGGGCGGCTGGCCCCGCTCGATTTGAGCAGGCGCTGGGGCCCGCTCAAATCGAGCGCGGGCGCTGGGCCCGCTCAAATCGAGGCGGGGCGCTGAGCCCGCTCAAATCGAGCGGGCCCCGAGCCCGCTCTTTTGATACTGCGGGGCCGGCCCGCTGCCTGGGCCGGGCCCGCTCAAATAAAAAAAAATATTTTATTTTTTTTTAAATACAGCTGCGCGCGGCCCAGCTGAGAGGCGCAGCAGATGGCGCCACGTGGCGCCATCTGATTGGCCCACGTGGCGCCCCTTGGTAAAAATCCTTTTTCTGGGGTTTTAAAGCACATTTCTCCTCCAAATAATTCCAAAAAAATACCTAGAAATCTTAGAAAAATCCCAGAAAATTCTGGAAAATGCTACTATCGATTGTCACAACAAGAAAGTAGTGTTTGAAATCCCTGATCATCCTGTGTTTGAATTCATGAGCGGAGACCGTTCACTTGGGCCTATCAAGTTTCGGGCCAAGCCGAACGAACTAATCATTGCATCGATGCAGGTTGAGCCTGAAAGACCTAGAGTGGTTCGAGACTTTGCAGACGTATTCCCGGAAGATATTTCAGGATTACCGCCTGATCGAGCTCTGGAATTTACTATCGACCTTATGCCGAACACACAACCTATTTCGAAGGCTCCTTATCGCATGGCTCCTGCTGAACTGGAGGAACTTCGGAAACAACTCGACGACCTGTTGCAGAAAGGATTGATTCATCCCAGCGTATCTCCTTGGGGTGCGCCAGTTCTTTTGGTCAAGAAGAAGGATGGTTCGAGAAGGATGTGCGTGGACTATAGAGAACTGAATAAGGTAACCATAAAGAACAAGTACCCGCTGCCGCGAATTGACGACATCTTTGATCAACTTGGCGGATCGCGAGTATTCTCGAAGCTGGATCTCCGAAGTGGTTATCATCAAGTGAAGGTCAGAAGCGGAGACATCCCGAAGACAGCATTCAGGACCAAGTATGGGCACTATGAATTTGTAGTCATGCCATTTGGTGTGACTAACGCCCCAGCAGTATTCATGAACCTCATGAACTTGATCTTCTATGAGTTCTTGGATAAGTTCGTGGTGATCTTCATCGATGACATCTTGGTCTACTCGAAGGATGAAGAAGCGCATGCCGAGCATCTGCGGATTGTACTGGAGACATTGCGACATCATCGGTTGTACGCCAAGTTCAGCAAGTGTGATTTCTGGCTAGACCGAGTCGCCTTTCTTGGGCATGTGGTATCAGGAGACGGTATCTCTGTTGATCCGGAGAAGGTCATTTCAGTCAGGAACTGGCCGACTCCTCGATCAGCTACCGACATCAGGAGTTTCTTAGGATTGGCGGGTTATTACCGTCGGTTCATCAAGGACTTCTCGAAAATTGCCGAGCCTATGACTCGCTTGACGAGGAAGGATGTCAAGTATGTATGGTCAGACTCTTGTGAGCAGGCATTTGGAATATTGAAGGCCAAACTGACGACTGCACCAGTGTTAGCTATACCAGACAGGACTGGAGGATTTGAGGTCTTTTGTGACGCATCTGGCAAAGGACTTGGATGTGTCCTGCATCAGCATGGTCATGTGGTCGCCTATGCTTCTCGACAATTGAAGATTCATGAGAAGAATTATCCGACTCACGACCTGGAGTTGGCTGCTGTCATCTTTGCTCTGAAGATTTGGAGGCATTTTCTTTTAAGCGAGCAAGTCAAGATCTACACCGACCACAAGAGCCTGAAGTATATTTTCTCTCAGAAGGAGCTAAATATGAGACAACGCAGATGGTTAGAGCTTATGGCTGATTACGACATCGACCTCCAGTATCATCCAGGGAAGGTGAATGTCGTACCTGATGCATTGAGCAGATTACCAGCGATCATGACTCTTTCAGCTCAATGGAGACTTCAACAGGCTATCCGTGAGATGGAGGTTGAAGTTATTTTACCTGGGACTTCTGCATCATTGATGAATATGCAAGTTCAGTCTACTATTGTGGATCGAATCAAAGCTGCTCAGACTGGAGATGTGAAGTTACGAAAGATCCGGGAGCAAGTCATTGCTGGACTACGGACAGATTTTCTGATTCATGAGGATGGTTCCCTGAGATACGGCAGTAGGATCTGCGTACCTTCAGGTGATATCAGAGAGGAGTTGATGAAGGAAGCTCATAGCTCTTCCTACTCTATTCATCCTGGTGGCACCAAAATGTACAAAGATCTTCGTCTGAACTTTTGGTGGCATGGAATGAAGAGAAGCGTGGCTCGAAGTGTCGCAAAGTGCCTTGTGTGTCAGCAAGTGAAGGCTGAACATCATCGCATAGCTGGACTACTTCAACCCCTGCCGATTCCAGAGTGGAAATGGCAGCACATCACTATGGATTTCGTGACTGGACTACCTCGGAGTACTAAGCAGAATGATGCGATTTGGGTGATCGTTGACAGATTAACCAAATCAGCACATTTCATACCTTTCCGAGTGGGACAATCTACGGAAATACTTGCTAAGAAGTATATGGAGGTAATGACCTATCCTTTACTTTTAACACTTCTTCTGGTATACGTTGTGATGCGATCGATAATCGTGCAGGAGATTGTTCGATTGCATGGAGTTCCGGTGAGCATCGTCTCTGACAGGGACACTAGATTCACTTCTCAGTTTTGGAAGAGTCTGCAATCCAATTTGGGTACCAGTCTGAGTTTCAGCACTGCGTATCACCCGCAGACGGATGGCCAATCAGAGCGTACCATACAGATATTAGAGGACATGCTGCGAGCTTGTATGCTGGATTTCAAAGGCTCGTGGGAGGACCATCTACATCTGGTAGAGTTTTCCTACAACAATAGCTACCAAGCCAGCATTGGCATGGCCCCATTCGCAGCACTCTATGGTAGGAAGTGTCGATCCCCGCTGAGTTGGGATGACATTGGCGATCGAGAATTATTGGGCCCAGAGATGATTGTTGAGACTGTGGGTGTAGTGCGTAACATCAGAGACAAGTTACGCATTGCACAAGACCGATACAAGCATTGGGCTGATGCCAAGCGTCGCCACTTGGAGTTTCAGCCAGGAAATCATGTTTTCCTGAAGATATCCCCAAACCGAGGAGTGATACGCTTTGGGAGACGAGGCAAGCTCAGTCCAAGGTTCGTTGGACCCTTTGATGTGTTAGAGCGAATTGGGGAAGTGGCTTATCGTCTAGCTCTACCGCCATCATTAGAGGGAGTACATAACGTTTTCCATGTCTCCCAGCTGCGTCGTTATATCGGTGATCCTACTCATGTAGTCGATCATTCCGAGATCACGGTGCGACCAGACCTTACCTATGAGCAGCAGCCTGTTCAGATTCTTGATCGACGTCAGAAGGCGCTCAGGAATAAGGTCGTCGAACTCGTGAGGGTGATGTGGCTACACGACTCGCCAGGAGAATCCACTTGGGAGCGAGAGGATGAGATGCGAGAACGTTACCCCTACCTCTTCCCTGCCATGTAGAGAATTCCGGGGACGGAATTATTCTAAGGAGGGTAGAATGTAACGGCCTGTTTTCTAGTTGCATCTTGATTGTTGTGTGCCTGTATTTTACCTTGCCAATTCTGTTATTTTCGTCCGAGTGGATATTCATCTGCACGTTGACGCGAGCGCGTCGTCGTTTCCAGTTTACCGTAGCGTGATTTTAAGCCGTAAATCGTAATTATTACTAAATTATTAATTACTTTTACTTAAGAATTAATCTCTAATTAATTTATTTCTAGTAATCGCTAATTACCAGTTAAATTATAATTAACTTATTGTTATTTTAACTAAGTCTTTTTACTAAATTACTTTCACTAAGTTATTTTACTATATTATCCTAACCCTACCTTAATTAAATCTCACCAGTATGTTGGTGAGATCCAACATCAGCCTTAAATCTCTCTACCTCACAACCATCCCCTTAAACTTGTCTCCCCCGACCATCAACCAACCCTATTCAACCTGTCTTCCCATCCTCCCCTTCTTAAGTGAACTACAGAGAAAACAATCAGGCAATCCAAGCCAACAACCAACAACCCATCCCTCCACCGTCAACAACCCCATCTCCATCAGCAACACCCCAACATCACCAAACACCTCCTCCTCCACAATCAGGTATCCAAATCCATACAACCCAAAATCAAAACAGAAATCAACCCAAATTGAACCCACAAATCAACAAAATTCAACCCCAAACAATCCCAAATCCAACAAACCAAACCCCCGAGCTCGCACCATCGCAGCGCATCAGCCGTCGCCATCCTCGCACGATCACCCCGCCAAGCCGCCCCGATCTCGCCGTCAATCAGCCGTCATCGCGCGGCCTTAGGGATCGCCGGAGCCCGAAGCCGCACCCCCGCTCGATCAACGCGTGCCCGCCTCCGATCAGAGCCCCCGAGCGCCCCGATCCGCCCGCCCCCGCCGAGCCGCTCTCGCCGTGACGAAGCCGCTGCCGCGATCTGCCGCCCCCGCCGAGGCCGCGCCCCGCCGTCGCCGACCCGAAGCCGCCGCCCCCCTTTCGCCCTTCGCCTGCAACGTGAAAACGAAAAAAAAAAAGGAAAAAAAAAAGAGAGAACAGAGGGATCGACAGTAAGAGAGAGGGGGGAGAGGATAGGATAGGTAAGTATTTATTATTATTATTATTATTATTGTTATTATTATTATTATTATTATTATAAGTTATAAGTTTATAAATTCTTATACAGTTTTATTAACTTATAAGTTATAAGTTGTTGTTATAAATTATGAGTTAATAATCAAAGGCTAAGTTACTAATTTTGTTAGATTAAGTTAAGTTAACTACTAAACTACCACACTAGTTAATTTGTTAATAATTTCTGTTATAGTAGCAATTAAGTGTGCTAGTTAAATACTTTAACTGGATGATGATCTTTAGGCTGATACCACTAGCCTATTCGTGCAGATAAAACGTGCCACACGTCACCACCGCTTGGACACCCACACCAAGGCAAGTATTTTGAGTAAATGAACTGCAACCCTGACCGTTGAAACTTATTGCTAAATTTGTGGTGTTTGTCAAACTCTGGTAGTCAGATATCATATTCCACATTGCTTAATGTTTTTACTTAACTATACTGCCTCTACCATTCGCATGCTAACAAGATAAACAATTGGAAAAGATGGGTGTGTTACAAACACATATGAGATGACCATCGAATACAGATGGGGTGAAACCTAGTCGGTGACTAGACATACACTTTGGGTGGGGTTGGTTCTTGTAGTAGAGTCTGTAATTGTTGCTTGAACACCTTACGGCTACCTCCAAAACTACACTAACGGAGGCAAGCAGCTTGACCATATTCCAGGTTGGAATGGCAAGAAGCGTCACGGTAAGCCCCCGATGATAGGGTGTATCGAGAACATTACTTTCTCAGACATGGACTTATCACGAGCACAAAATACTCAATTTACAACTACTTTACTTTTAAAACTGCAAAACTCATGCATGCTTGTACTTTACTTTCTGCACTTATTATTCATAATTGTGTACTAACGCTTTTTGTCCCTTATAGTTGTTCTTCATTCATTGCTTTAAAATATCTTGCCGAGCTTATCGCTGACATATATTTCAACGTGTTTTGAAATATATGTTAGGTTTAGAGACAGAGTACCCAGAGGACACTATTCTTGAGGATCCCACCTTAGAGGTGGACCCCGCTGACCAGAGTTACGAGGACACTGAGATCATCCCCGCGGAAGACTAGAGCGGGACTTTTATATTTCAGTATTGTTGTATTTTATTTTCAGGTGTGTTTGCTTCAGCAGTTTGTACGGCCATGCTAGGCCTAAATTATCTGTGTGTTTGCTTTGGACGCTGGTATTGTAATGTAATGAATGATTGTGCTGCTTATGAAGATTCGCGTGCAGGGACCTGCCTTCGCTAAAATCACGCTTAGTGTGCTTAAGTCAAGGAAGAATGGAAAGAAAAAAAAAAGTACCTCTTCTTTGCTTTAAGCACATGCGGACCCGCTCACGTTCTCGCCCCAAGTATAATGGGAAGCGGGGCGTGACAAGGCCTCATATCCACAATTTACTCAAATCCCACTTAAAACCCGGGCTTTGCTAATTCACCCTCATTAGAGAGGACTGAGATTTATTCAATTTTATAAGTTAACATCATAAGTAACACGTTAGGGGTCTCAATGGCATGGATGTGCACATGTCACTTCAACTGTCCATCATCAAATATAGGATCATACACTCACGTGACATGCCCTTTGTCACAACACATCATCCAATCACAATTTCAATGTATCCATGCCATTCGAGCCTCTAACTTTACACATGCAAGTTACTCAACTTATTGAATTTTGCCTTCATTGAGGCATTTCATCGAACACCTGACGGGCGTCATTTATAACAAGACAATCCAACAACATTTACATGTGCCAAGGGTATGAATATTCATTTCACCATACAACAATACTAAGCAAGAATAAACATGGCCAATTAACCACAATTAGTGAAAAGAATAGTACTTAACAAATTCAGCTTGCTGAAATTGCAAGAACAATCATATAGATCGACATATGTCATCCATTTATATTGGGAATTTGACCAAACTCTATAAATGAAAGTTGAAGATATATCAGTTATGGATCTACATATAAAATTTCATGGAAAAATATTAAGTGTGTGATTTATGGTGAATTAATGGGTGAAGTGGGTTAATTCTGTTTTTCAGACAGATTTCTGGGTCTGTGTTCAAAGCCAATATTATGCATGTTCTAGCCAGAATTTTGACAAAATAATTGCGATGTACTTTAAGAAAAACTTGTTAGCTTTCCAACAAGACCAAGAGCATAAAATTCCAAGATTTGTGCAGGTAGTTATGACAATTTTTCCAAACTGTGTCAACACTGAAATTCAAACAGACATGCTGTAAAGATGGATTTATTTCTCCCAATTTCTGAATTGAAACTATATCCAATTTTATATAATTTTGGGGTAGAACTTCAATATCTACATGTTCATATTTTTTTTCGAAATCCAATTCGATCTACAGGAACAGTAATGACAGCAGCAACACAAAACAAAAATTCAAGCTTTTAAAGGAGATGTTTTTACTAAGAATTTCATGGGATATTTTGTGAAATTGGAA
The DNA here is from genome assembly GCA_030789695.1 of Scilla litardierei. NCBI lineage: Eukaryota > Viridiplantae > Streptophyta > Magnoliopsida > Asparagales > Asparagaceae > Scilla > Scilla litardierei. Next base: position 203,483,502 of record CM061134.1, read on the forward strand.
CATAGCTCATGAAATTTCATCATCCCTAATCCAAATTAAGTAAAACATGCTTTAAAAACAAATTAACAACAATCAATTTGATGAAATTCCAAACCAGGAAGTTCCTACCACAAATAGCTTGATTTCCCTCTCTTTTACTCCTCTTTTCTTCTCCGCCTTCTTCCCTCTTACATGCTACTTGATATACTTAATTTTGGATGGTAGAATTAGGGTTTTTGAATTGAAGAAAGGGGAGAAAGAGAGGCTAGGGTGGCCGGCCCTCTCTTGGGGAAAAAGGAAAAAGAAATGAAAAAGAGAAGAGAAAAGTAAAGTAAAGAAAGGTAAAGAGAAGTGGAGAAGTTTCTCCAAAAATCCCTAACTCTAGAACCCCCTTAAGATAAGCATGCATATTGGGTAGTGACCAAAATACCCATCCATCATTTGGATATTTACAAGTTTGCCATTACTTTACGTACACACAACCCAGGTATGTACGCACAACAATTTAAGCCCAAATGACCGTTTTGCCCCTGACTTTTCTAAAAAATTACGGGAGTTGCCATTGACCCCTAACCCCTTTCACACCTGCATGGCTCTTCTTACACACATCCATGCGAGCCTTCATGCATCACACACACGTCTAACACATTCCTATTGTTTTGCACCGACGACGTCGTTCACGCTTCTCTGCTTTCATACTTCGCATTCGCTTCCCTTAGCTACGTATTACGGCCCAATCCCTCTCTCACTACGCTACATACATCGATAACTATGGTTATTTCATGCCCACGTATGCATTGTACGTGAAAATACCACACGTATACAGCAAAATACACATATAGGTCAAAACAGGGCATTACAATAATTCATTATTATCTTTTCTTAAAATATGGCACATTCCTTTCGCAAAGCTAACTTTGTAACATTTGTCACAAAGTTGACTTATTGAAATGAGATTGTGGTTTAATCCTTTAACAAGGTAAACATCACATATTAGGGGTTTAGAAGGATTACCCACTTTACCAACACCTATGATGGTTCCGCTCTCGTTGCCTCCAAAGACGACGCGGTTTCCATTAGCAATGGGAACCACTCCGGAGAGCAATTGAGCGTCACCCGTCATGTGTTTTGAACACCCGCTATCGAGTATCCAATTTCCTTTGGAGCTAAATTAAATTTGTTGCTCCGTTTCTTTTTCTTTTCCTTGAGTACCTAAAGATAGAAAATTTCATATCATGGTACCCAATGTCATTGGGTCCAAAAGATTAGACCTTTGGAAGCCAAGTCCAATTGGACTTAGACTTCCCCACATAATTAACACTATGCACAACATCCGAAAAATAAGCATTCATGTAAACTTGTTTTTCATTCATGCTTGTGTCCTTTGGGCTCCAAATTGTGAATATTTTGTGAGCCCTCATCCTATTGGGTGCATGCATGCGTTGTTGGTTTCTACGTGATGCATGACGTGGATAGGCATAAGGAACATGATGAAATGGTGCATGTGGATAATTATTCATACGATGATGTGGGTGTACATATGCATATAGAGGAACACGTGCATGAGGGTGTCTCACATTGTGTGCATGTGGCCGTGAACGTGTAGCATAGAAATCATCATATGTGTGAGCCGGTGGAGTAGGACGTGTATTCCTACGTGGCATAGTATTGGTGTACATGTAGGCATGGCCCTTCTTTGGAGGTCCACCCAAAGTGGGTTTCTTTCCGAAAGAGGGTGTGGACGAGGTGGAAGCACCATTGGTAGATGAACTACCAATAGAGTGTTTGCTACCACTCGTTGAGTCACCGGAAGTTGGTCTAACAAAAGCAGTGGCCGATTTGGATGAACTTCCCATCGTATACCCCAAGCCAATATGGTGATTGGCCGGAAGTAAGTCACTTAGGATTTTATCCAAATGGTCCTTACCCTTATTGAATTTGTTAATTCGGCCTAATGTGCTCTCATATTTCTCGGTGAGAGAACGCAAAGAAGTATCCAAAGTGGATACTTGCGATGTGAACACATAAACACGAGATTTGAGATTTTTATTCTCAATACTCAAAGTCGAGTTTTGAGAAGTCAAATTCGCTATCTTGTGTTCTTCCAGATCCTCAATGCTAACATGTTCAAGTTGAGTCTTGAGATTAACAATCTCATTCTTCAACCCTTCAACAACGGTGTCGTTGTTGGTGATGATAGTTTTAGGCGAGGTTTGGATGCTAGCTAAGTCATCTTTTACTTTAGTATACCTATTTACTAATTTAGTATACTTAGACCACAATTGAGAATTAGCATTCCTAAGGTCATCCATTGTTACCTCATCGCCTTCGTTATCGCTATCATCGGAGGAAGATCCTTATTCATTTTCCTCTCTAGCCATGAAGCACATGTGTGCTTACTCCACTTGCTCATCATCCGACTCTCCGCTAGAGGAATCATCGGAGTCGGTGAATGTTCCGACAAGCCCCTTTTTGTTCCCTTTCTTCTACTTCTTGGACTTGTCGTACTTCGGTGCCTTCCACTTCTCCTTGTGCTTGTTTTGAGGACACTCCGCTTTCATGTGTACGGGCTTGTTGCATTGAAAACACAAAGGAGAGGATGCGTTAGAAGAATTAAACTTTGACTTGTTTTTGAAGTTACCTTTCCGGAAGAACCGGTTGAACTTCTTGGCCATGAGAGCCATGGACTCCAAGTCCAACTCGTTTTTCGAGTTTTCATCATCGGTTGATGTGAAAGTAGATGGAGCGGCCTTGAAAGCAATAGCCTTCTTCTTTGGCTCGTCTTGTTGTAGGTAGGACTTCATCTTTTCCTGCAACTTCAACTTGCTATCCTTGCGTACCTCATAAGACATCAATGTACCCATTAGTTGAACGACGGTATAAGTTTTCATATCATTACCTTCCTCGATTGCGAAGGTACGTTTCTCCCAACTAGAAGGAAGTCCATCGATAATTTTCGAGACTTTCTCCTTTTGGGTGTAGGTCTTACCGAGAGCTTCCAACTCGTTTGTGATGTCGACGAAGTGAGCATCGTACTCCTTCATCTTCTCACCCTGTAGCATATGAAATAACTCGAAATCTTTATTAACTACTACGAGTTTGGAGTCTCTTACCCTACTTGTCCCTTCATGCAATATGAGGAGGGAGTTCCATATTTGATATGCACTCTTACATGTGCATATCTTGTTGAAATCCTCGGGCTCCAAAGTACATTGCAAGGCGTTCATTGCCTTGGCATTGCTTACCTCCGCGGCGATCTCCGCGGGACTCCATTTCTCGAAATCTTCTTTGACGGGCTCGACATACTCCTTCATCGTGGCCCTCCATAGTGAAGCACTCCGGAGGAAAGTTTCCATCCGGCATTTCCAGTACCCGTAGTTGGTACCGTTGAAGAATGGAGGCCTCGTTGAGGAATGTCCTTCCATCACCGAAGACGCTCCTTCAATGTTCTTGAAAGTGCTATAGTCGGAAGGTGGACGAACGGTCTTGTTGTCGTTAGCAGACATAGCTATAGACTTGGCTCTGATACCAAATGTAATGCCCTGCTAAGCTACTGCACAAGTACTAGAGGGGGGGTGAATAGTACTTTAAAATAATTAAGAGGCTAATTCCTAATTACCTTGCAAACTCTACCAATTAATGCGGAAATGAGGAATAGTAAATAATCGACAACAAATAAACAAACGCAAACAAACGATATTACTGGGTTCGGATCCACCCAAGTCTCCCCGACTTGTTCTCGGTGATCCTACGTCTCAACCACCCGGATCACTTCCGGATACTTGAGTTAGAAACCCTAACTCAAGATTTCCACTATGAAATACTTGTGAAAAACCTTCACAAGTCAAATCATACACAAATGATAATTGTGACTCCCACAACCCGGGATCACAAACACACTCTCATAACCGAGAGCGAATCACTTACAATATCAAAGTAAATTGAAATGAAATAGCTTATCACAAAATACCTATGCCTTGAGTATACTTACGAATTAGGGCAGAGATGATTTTGAGGAAGATGAAGATGCACCAAACCCTAGCTCCAAGATGTAGACCAGCTATGGAGAGCTATGAGGTTGATGGTGACCTAGGATCAATCACTTAGCTTGGAAGGCTCACAATCAATGAATCTTTCTTTTGAAATAAGAGTGAGAAGAGATTCAAGATTGGAATGAAAGAGCTTTGAATGAGAGGGAAATGATTTCTCTTTGATCTCTAAACTTGTCTTAATATCAGCCTTGAGTGCAATGAATGCAGCTCATCAAGTATTTATAGGATAGAGGAGAGAGAGAGAGAAAAACGTTTCAATTAAAGCTCCAACGGCTCTATTCTGAACCAAACTAGTCGGTCAAAGAACAACCACCAACCGACTAGTTCATCAACTAGTCGGTCGGTCAATAAACATGAACCGACTAACTGGTGAACAGGGAATAGGTCGAAGTTCAGACTTAAGGAACTAGTCGGTCAAAGAAGAGTAGCTGACCGACTAGTTTCACAACTAGTCGGTCGGTCACTCAACTCAGACAGACTAAGAGATAAAACACAAAATCTGAGAGCAAATAGAATTAGTCGGTCAAAGAACAAAAGTTGACAGACTAGTTCATCAACTAGTCGGTCGCCAAATGTACTTGGACCGACTAACGACAAACAGTGACTTGGCATGTACAGTAGAAGCTCAACTAGTCGGTCAAAGAAGCATCACTGACCGACTAGTTCACAAACTAGTCGGTCGGTGAGTCAACGTAGACCGACTAACTGTAAACAGTAAAGAGCTATGATTTGAGAAGGCAAACTAGTCGGTCCAAGAAGGATTGCCGACCGACTAGATCACCATCTAGTCGGTTGGTTCTTCTTCTTGAACCAACTAACATGCACAAGAAGTCGCGAATCGAAGCGCGATGCTTCGGGAAAGTTTGTATGGACTTCTTACAAGTTCCTATGTCTAAGATAGGAGCATTATGAAGATTAAAACGTAAGACCTACTCAAGGCTTAACATTCTACGGAACGAAGCTAAAAGACTATAAATAGAACTTGACGAACCGTCTTCGAAAGCTTCGATCTGAATCTTCATGACTTCTAAAATGGTCCAAAAGCTTCAACGAAGCTTTAGGCATACGATCACGTGCTTTGAGAAGTCTCGAGACGTCGCTTTGGATGTTCATATGAATTTGGCGACGATCGCCATAACTGCGCTCACAAATTGTTAGTTCACAATATATTTATGTTTGTTCATCATCCAAAACCAAATCCGGGGAGTCCAATATCCAACACCAAATATAGCCCAAAACTAGTTTTTCACAAAAACTGCAGCCGTCGCATAAAACTGGTTTAAAAAAACCCTATTGTACCCTCCAGTCGGGTCGGGCGCCTACCTAGCGGGCGCCCGACCTGCAATGCCAAATTTTAGAAGCACACCCGCAATGACAAACTTTTTTCTTTTCTTTTCTTTCTTTTCTTTTCTTCCTCCTTGGCTTAAACAGACTAAGCGTCTGTGTATGAATTGCAAGTCCTTGTATGCAAATTTAAGAAGCAGCTCAAACAACATTATTGCATATTCAGCGTACAATAATTAAAATACATCTTGGGCCTAGCATGGCCAATACAAACAAAGTACACAAATTACATTCATTTCAAATATAAAGGTATTCGGTATGGGAGCATCCAGTCACTCCGCCACACTTGTGATCATATACTACCCCAATCCCATGGGTCAAGTCAAGTGTCGGTCAAAAGTATGTGTACTATCTATTTATATTGAAGTTCCATCTTCCATTCATTTATATTGAGATTCCATATTCCATTCATTTTTTTTATTGAAGTTCCATCTTCCATTCAGCCAATTCAGTTTATTTGCATTATATTAGATGCGTAGAATGGTTTCATGGTATCTCAATAGTCCGTACAATAGTCTCACAAAAGTTCACGACTTCACGACTCAATTTAGCAATTGAACGAAACGTATAAATATGCAATAGTATAAGGAAATGAGCACAGAAATGATTTAAGCTGAGCAAATGAGTTTAATTAAGCTTAAAATATTTTTCTAAAGTCTAGTAGGGTTTTTCGAGATTTTTCAACAATTATTAAGCATTTTTAAACAATCTAAAAGGGCCAAAAACTAATTTTAAATCAAGAAATCATTTTTACGACATATGTTAAAGGATTTATGTAGAGCAAATCGGACGTTAGAATTCTTCCACCAAGGGGTCAAAACGATCGTATTAACTAGTACTACAACATATATTTTTATCGTACGTCGGTGTACGTGAAAATCTCAAGATATGAATTTTAAAGAGAATTTAGCTTTATTAAGTTTTGCTCTTGAAAAATCATTGTGGTATATATACTTGCCTTTTGACGATGAAACCAGCGCCAATGGGTCTGTTTCGTCGTTTCTGATTTTCTGGGCATTGTCTCGTATATTTTCTGAGGCATGTACAATTTACAATGAATTTATTACGATCAGTCTTTACTATCCGTATTTCTATACATATTTAAATACGTATTTTCGTATTATTTCAAATTAACGCCGTTCTCACCTTCATTATGCACCAATAGGGCTTGGCGTTGTCGCCGGCGGCAGCTACAGCGGCGGGGGAGGCAGCGATCGACGGCGGGCAATGGAGGCGGAGTCTACGCGGCGGTCGGCGGAGGTAATCGGCGTCCACGGCGACGGAGGATGGAGTCGAAAGTGAGGGGAGGCGTGCGGGATCTTGTGGCGTCGTCAATGGTGATCACGCCGGAGCGGGAAGCAGAGAACGACGACTGGGGACCCGTGGGTGTGCGGCGGAGTTGTCAGGGATGAGGGGAAGGAGCGACGACGTGTGGGAGCTCTCGTTGGAGAGAGATTGCAGAGGAGGGATGGTGAGCGGATAGAGACGTCGCCTGGGGCGGTGGTGGTCAGGGTTGCTGCTCTCGAGGGGTGGCAGCGGCTTCCACGAGGAACAGAGGTGGAGGTGGTGCCTCCAAAGATGGGAGGAGGGGCAGTGGACGTTGGTCAGAGTTGGGAGCTCGGGCTGTTCAGGGGCGCGGGGGCCTCGGCGACGTCGGAGCTTGGAGATGTGAGAGAGCTCGTCGGAAAGGGGAGGCCGAAGACGAGAGGATGGGCTCGAGCTTGGGGTGGGTTTCGACGTGAGTAAGGAGGTGTTAGCCTAGGTTCGGGTCTGGGTGAGGAAGAGATGATGGTTTATAAGAGTTTAAATAGGGGATTTCGAAGTTTAATAATAATCAGTTTAGTCAAAAACATTAATTAGGGTAATTAATGATGGTTGTTGGGATGTAGAAAAAGAGAGTGAACGTGGAAAATGAATCCACGTTCTCTTGCAGGGGGGACTGCTACCGATAGTTAGGTAATTGATTAATAGGTAATTAAGCTAACTTAAAAAGTAATCAGTGAAGGGTCCTTACTAAAATTTAATAACGAAATTACGAATTTGCCCCTGAAGTTAAACGACTCCGAAAAATTACGAAAACATTTCCATGGGTTCGTATTAACGCGAGAATCGCGAATACGAGGTCTATTTGGAAGTTTGAGTTACATAGATACGAGTTTTGGGCCAAAATGTCTAGGTCGCATGTTAGCAGGTTCTATATTGATTTGATTCCAGAAAATTACGAAATTAGTATGGGATGCACTAAATGATTATAGAATCATTCTGTAGAAGTTTGAAATCGTTTTGATAACGTTTATATAGAAAATTAATTGATACGGCTATATCAGTAATAATTGAATAAAAAATATCATATAAATTGTTTAAAGATATTTGATGTTACCCGAACTTACTAAAATATACCATAACTACGTTGATGATTCAAAATATTTTTTATAAAGGATTTTGAAACTATTTTTGATATAAAACTCCTGAAAAACCATTTTAAAATATATTTAAAGTATAAAAATACGTAGAATACGAAAATACGTATACTGCTGGATACACGCCATCACATAAGTGGTCTTCATGGAGGTAATGACCACCATAAAAATAGGCTATTGATGCAGATTCCTCCCATTAATTACCCCCTTAATTTCTTCTTTATTGGCCTATTAAGTGGCATATGATGAGGGATAACTGCCCACAATTAAAGGCTCTTTAAGAGTGGTCGAGTGTTGACTTTTTCATCTCATGCACTGTGGCCGTGGGTCTTACTCAGCCGATAGAACCCATCCACTTGCTTAATGGGCCTGACCCATGTATTTAACAACTTGCAAGCCTGAAGCTTGTACACAGCAAGGAGAGTTAAATGTTAAGTTGTACTATTTTTCCTTAGCTATTGGTTTTTCCCACGGGGTTTACCATAACCAAAGTTTTTAACGAGGTAACCACATTAACTCAGGATCCAGAAGTATCAACTCCTAATATATCCACAGATCAGTGGAGGTTAAGGAGACTTGTACTCTTTTTCCTTAGCTATTGGTTTTGTCCCAATGGGTTTCCCATAGCCAAATGTTTTAACGAGGCAAGACCTCCTAACTTAGGATACAGAAGTATCCGAATCCTCATGATACTAATAAGCACTATGAGTTCTGAAGTATTCATATACCAAGCATACAATGATGGATGGATAAGGAGAAGTGTTATGAGTGGGCTTTTGTAAACACACGTGAAGCCCATGTAGGACTTGGGTATCCAATCTTTATGTAAACTTTCCCTATAAACATATGTTTACAGGTTCAGCAACCGCCACCTCACAACAAGATGTGCATAATCGTAGCAGTTAAATAAATCAAATTTAAACAACATAGATACATTTAGTTTTGTAAATCTATACAATTAAAAATTTAATGATAATTATTTTTTTTAAAGGGAGCAGGAAAACAAAAGTTGAAACATACAGCAATTTGGCTCAACGACAAAGGATGAGATTAGATTCCGAGAGTTGCGACCCAACATTTCATGTTTATATTCGAATCCTCAGAAAAATAACAGTTGAAACTATTTAATTAACCCTGATCAATTCAAATCTGACCGTTCATCTCATCCCGCGCCGGCTTTGACCTTTATCCGATTCGACTAAAAATGCCGTTTCGCTGCGCTTCTAGATTGTTGGAAGCTCGGAAAGAGGAGCGGCTCATGATGACATCATCGTACCAGTCATCCACTTGAGCGTCAAACATGGAATCCACCTGTCAGTGGCCCCCACTCACCCGAGAAAAGCAAAGGCACGCGTGACGCCTAATCATCATAATCAGAGGATTTAACATTTTACATTAAAAAATAATTAAAATAAGTAACTTCGAAATCACGATCCCCTCCTATAAATTACGAGCCCGTGCTCCACTTCTCCCTCCCTCTCTCTCGCTTCGTTTGGTAAGCTCTTCGTCAGATTGAAGTTCTAGGGTTTTGATTTTTGATTTTTCCCCATTTTCTCATCTCGATTTTATTTATTCATTTATTTTGTAGTTTTTAGATCTGGAGAGCTCGAGCTGTTGGATTCATCAAACAGTGATTCGCATGGATTCAGTGATTTACCAGCATCTTACGGAATCGAGAACTCGCTATTTCCTCGTGATCTGCGCCGCCTCCGTCTTCCTTTAGCCGTTAGGGTTTTCCCACAAATATCCGCCGGAATTTTCGCCGCTCCGATCAAGGTAAGATCCGCCGGATTTTTTTTCGATCTGTTTAATGATTTTCCCTTCGTATTCATTTATTTTAAATTCTTTATTTCAGAATTGTTGTACTTAAAGGCTAAAATTTCAATGTCCTTCGATTAGATGAGTTATTTTTCAGCTTAATTCTATCAACATTGTTTTTCTGATTCCTGTTTTTAAAACTGAATCTCAATCAAAACCAATGTATTTAAACTTTTGTCAAAATGATTTTAAAAATGTTACCTTTTCACACATCATTAGCTTTGTTTATCTTCAAAACTATATGTAGAAACTTCGCATTTTATCTTTTGTTTTTTTAAAAAATTAATTAGAAAAAGAGTCTGATACCGTTAGGGTTAGGGTTTCAGCTGCTAAAGAGATGCCGTGCGTGAAGCCGGATCCAGCCGACAAGGACGCGGAGCCCTTCGTGGAGGTGGACCCCACCGGGCGGTACGGCCGGTACGCCGACCTCCTGGGCGCCGGCGCCGTAAAACGGGTATACCGCGCATTCGACCAAGAGGAAGGGATCGAGGTGGCGTGGAACCAGGTCCGCCTGTCGAGCTTCTCCGGCGACCAGCAGATGCTCGACCGCCTCTACTCCGAGGTCCGCCTCCTCCGCACCCTCCGCCACGACAGCATCATCGCGCTGTACAACGTGTGGACCGACGCCAACGGGAGCACGCTGAACTTCATAACGGAGGTCTGCACGTCGGGGAACCTGAGGGAGTACCGGAAGAAGCACCGCCACGTGTCGGTGAAGGCCATCAAGAAGTGGTCGCGGCAGATCCTGATGGGCCTCGACTACCTCCACAACCACGAGCCCTGCATCATCCACCGCGATCTCAATTGCAGCAACGTGTTTGTCAACGGAAACGTCGGCCAGGTAACAGCCTAAAAAATCAAACTTGTTGCGTGTACGATAATGCAATTAGGTGTACGATAATACAAACTCTGTTGCGTTCAACAGCTGAAGATCGGTGATCTTGGGCTGGCCGCAATCGTCGGGAAGAGCCATGCGGCGCACTCCCTGCTCGGAACACCCGAATACATGGCGCCCGAGCTCTACGAAGAGGACTACACCGAACAAGTGGACATCTACTCGTTCGGAATGTGCGTCCTCGAGATGGTCGCCCTCGAAATACCCTACAGCGAATGCGACAGCATCGCCAAGATCTACAAGAAGGTGACGTCCGGGGCGATGCCGGTGGCCATGGGGAAGGTGAGGGACCCCGAGATCAGGGCCTTCATTGAACGGTGCATCGGAACTCCGAGGGCCAGGCCATCCGCTTCCGAGCTGCTCGACGATCCTTTCTTTGCCGGCCTTGACGATGAGCCCGCTGCTGCGCCCGTCGACTTCTATCGCGCTCCGTCGGTGGATGATCTCACGACGCTGTGATCAACGGATGACTGACTTGATTCAGCTTGTGCTAACGCTGGTTTTTGGACATCCTGGAAGTGGGAAAAGCTTGACGAAGTGTACATACAAGTGTTCGATGAAATAAGTTCCAGGTGTATCCGTTAGGATTATAGATTTGTTGTCGTTCCTGTCAAATATTCATGATTGCAAACTTTTTTTAATTTTTTTAAATTTTTTTTCAGCTATTGGATTGGTTTGTAACTGAATTTTTTTAAAAATCCTTTAAGATCGAAATTTCGTATGTTATTACTTCTACAGTTCTTATTGTTATGCCCGATTTGTTTTTACAATGTTTATTGGAAATGTTTGATAAAAGTTCATTTAGCTCTTAAATGAGTCATCTCATCCCAATTCAAAACTGAATCAAGATTGGGGTCCAGATGTTCTCCATCTCTCACCATCACAATTAATTGCATTGCCAAATTGCGAGCAAAAATAAATAAAAGTAAAGAGAGGGTCCGTGACCAGACTTTTGGAGGTTGAGTGGCCAACTTGACATATTCTTTGAACTTGGATTACGCCCTTGGTTGATCTGTTATGTTCTTCCAACCTCATTGAGCCTGGATGCAAACTTTCCAGCAAGCTGTCACTTGCATAGTTGCATGTTTATCATATGATTTTTAACCCAATACTTCATGCTTCACCTCCCAAATTTCTATCCTTAACTGCGAATCCAGGAAAAAATTGCACCGACAGTCTTGCCGGTGCAGTGAAGCAACGGGCACTCGGTGTGGAAGCCGTGTATCTCTCATGTCCGGCATGGGGCAAGTCCTAGGAAAGACATATGATCATATGGTGAGATTCCTGCTTTAAGATGAATCCATCTTTGTGCCTCACAATGATCTAATTGGTCTCATCCATGTGGCCTTGGACTTCGCTTTGGCTTTGTCAAAGTAGTAGCATGAAGAAGAAATCATTAGCACTCAAGGAATCTTTCACATAGTCAAGGCAAAGAGGCCAAGGAGAATTGTATTACCACAAACCTCGTCCACTTCCTTTTGTCTCTTTCAACTTGACCAAGCAAACCGTTGATAAAATTAATCACAATTACGAAAGATTGCTTAATAACGATTGCTAATCATAATTTAAAAAAAGGTCAGACTAATGTAAAGGGTACCCCCATTCTTTTGCAACAGCTCACAGAAGTCAGACATCATGGCATACAACTCACAGAGTCACAGATATCCTGGCACAGCAAAAAATAAACAGCTAGCATACTAAAGAATTTAACCACAAATCAACTTTATTAAAAATGTTGTAAACCATGGCGGCTACGGAACCCCGTAGCCCTGTATTTATAGTAATAGGGTTACATAATGGGTGGATACCCACTAACGGGTTGGGCCTCCAAAGCCCGTTTATAACACTTCCCCTTATCCATCCATTGTTGTAAGCCGTGATGAACGCTTCAGGGTTCATGGAGCTTATCTGATCATGGGTATATGGATACTTCTGGATCCCAAGTTTAAGAGTACTTGCCTCGTTAAAACCTTTGCCAAGGAAAACCCAGTGGGAAAAACCAATGGCTAAGGGAAAAGAGTACAAGTTTCTGTAACTTCCCCTGATCGATGGATATCACTAGAGGTGGATACTTCTGGATCCTAAGTTAGGGATAACTGCCTCGTTAAAACCTTTAGCTATGGAAAACCCAGTGGGAAAAACCAATAGCCAAGGAAAAAGAGTACAGTTTCCGTAACTTCCCCTGATTAGTGGAAGTATTTAGGGGGTGGATACTTCTGGATCCAGAGTCAATGAGTTTGCCTCGTTAAAACCTTTAGCTATGGAAAACCCAGTGGGAAAAACCAATAGCCAAGGGAAAAGAGTGCAACACTACATTTGACTCCCCCTGATCTGTACAAGCTGCAGGCTTGCAGATCTCCTAGGCATCTATACATCAATCTCTTACAGTGTTCCGATACAAAGTACAAGGTATCGCTCACCTATACAAGACATCGCTCATCTATACAAGTATCGCTCATCTATAGCAGTTACTGGATCTGAGGGATCTCTTCTGAGGAGGAGTGGTCTTCAGACTCGGTAGGTTGCATCACGTCTCTGACCAGTCTTCACTGTGTCTGCGAGGTACTGCAGGACCTGGCTGTGCGTACTTATGATTTGCTTCTTGGATTGATGAGCCTCTCGGGATGGTGGGATTGATGTTGCCTTGGAAGTATGCTTTGCTGGTCTCCAGGAGTTGGTCGCTTCTTGGTTGCAGTCATCGCGATGATCTGTGACCTGTATCTGCAAATACATTTAACATGTTGTATGATCCTTGACCCTTGGAGATAGCGCAGAAGCTACATATCTCTGGTCCAGTGGTGCGCTGCAGGCGCTACACTGTATCTGATTAAAGTGTTTACTACCAGATAAAGGAGTGTACAAAAGACATTTGAGTAAGGCACTTCAGGACCTAGGATATCCTTCCCCTCTTCCAGCGAACGGAAGGGGTCTTAATGTGCATCCATACAACCAGTAGGTGTATTGGTGGATTGCAATTTTCCATGTTTCTTCATCGACTGGATGATAATTTCATCTTCTGGATGGTTATTCATCTTCGGGATGATGGTTTCATCTTCGGGATGATTATTCATCTTCGGGATGATGGTTTCATCTTCAGGATGATAATTCATCTTCAGGATGAAGGTTTCATCTTCAGGATGATAATTCATCTTCAGGATGATTATTCATCTTCGGGATGAAGGTTTCATCTTCAGGATGATAATTCATCTTCAGGATGATTGTTTCATCTTCGGGATGATAATTCATCTTCAGGATGAAGGTTTCATCTTCAGGGTGATAATTCATCTTCAGGATGAAGGTTTCATCTTCAGGATGATAATTCATCTTCAGGATGATTGTTTATAAAGGTATGTTGTCACATCATCCATAGCAACATAGCCTAAAATTATCTTTGCTAATCGCATGGGTTTCGCAATCATGACCAGGGAGCCTGATGCATCAGTTTGATTAATTTTGTAAGTGAGTTAAACTCATCTTACATGGTTACTTCCTGGTTTCTGCGAAATAAACCTCTAAGGCTATAGCGTTTTGCTTATAGCATACGATTTTATTTATTTATACAATACTCGGTAGCCCACAGGTTTGATATCTTTTGATATCAGGACTTCAGGTCCAAACACTTCACATTTCATAAGTGAGTCCAGCTCAACTCATTATTGCCTCGTTCCACATAATTTGGCCAAATTTCTGCGTTTGCTTCAGGAAACGGAGATTGTGAACGATATCAATGGCAAAATGAAATGTGAGTAATTGTCGACAAGTGTGTTTTATCCAAATACCTCTCCGTGTACGTACATTATTCTATTTATTCCAGATTTATCTCTTCTGGAGGTTCTGGAAAGGGAGAGGATATGGAGATGAGCTCATTTTCCTGTGGTGGTATTGTTTTAGGGTCTCGTGGTATGTCCTCTCATCCATTGAGGATATCCACTTCTACTACTGGTAGATTGCATCCATAAAGTTGGTATGTCAATCCTAGCTGGATTTTTAGTAGCAGGGATGTGTGAATTTGACAATATTTATATTGTCGGTAGCTATGTCTGATAACTGTTTAACAGTTTCATAAATGTGGATCTTCCGGATCTCATTACTATTCATGATAATCAGATCATAGGTATTAATGTTTTAAATGGTCCATAGTGGTGATATGGGGATGTAAACTCATCATGACTCCATCGATAAGATGTGCACTAAACGCTTCCCCCGTTAGGGGTTCTCGGAAACTGTTTATATGAGGTGATCAGGCTCATATAAATAGTTTCTAAGGGGGCGTTCTGATGGTTTGCATGCTCCCACGTGGTCACCTTACAACTGGATTTCTAGTGGATAAGTAATCCGTTTAAATCATTTTAATGATTTACATATAACCCATTTCTGGGTGTGAACACAAAGCTTCAGGGTGTTCAATTTTCTTCCAGTTGTTATATTGATTTCCCAGTGTTATCCCAAAAATCCGCAAATAGCTCGACTTCAATGAAGTTGAGCATAAAACTAGGGATATGAACCCGTCAAGGCTCCATCTATAAGATGTGCTCTAATGCCTCCCCCGTTTGGGGATCTCGGAACATATTCATCTAGGAGGGTTAGTCCCGATGAATAAGTTCCACTGCGGCATTTTTGAGGGTGGTATGAGGGTAAGTAAAAGCCCAACCAATATCCTAGTAATGTAATATGTCCGTTGTGATTAATAATAATCTAGACTGCGGTTGGATAACAAGGTTTTGACCATTTTAAGAGGATATATAGATGAGTACTCTAAGGTATATCATCAGCCATATATATGGAGTGTAGGGAGTCAATGGCATCCTCTATTTTAGGAGTATTCAGGATGACAAGTCATTTACAGTAAAATAAAATGCGTAAAAAGCACATATATACTGCAAGAGAATACTACTAATAATTTATGTTAGAGCAACAAGTTTCATAGTATGATGTGGGTTCTAGAAAGTATACGTCCACAATTGTGCTCATTTTAGACTCATATTATGACAACAGATCAAATTTATTTTCAAAATTTATTTATCCTCGGGAAGTAGCGAATTATACATACTGTCAATTTGACTTTCGTCGTTTAGACTAGATATGTATATATTTTTATATGGCATACTGTAATGCCCATTAATTTTGCAAGAAGCATTATGGGTCTTTTCAGAACTTCTGGTCTGATATTGGGTTGCCATTGCATACTCCATATCGAGATACATCATATCTTCCCTTTCTTATTTTTATTCAAGACTTCCCCTGTTTTCAGTCTTCCTTATTGTCGTTTATAAGGAAGAATGATTATTGGTCTTACGAAGTAGACACATACAAGGGAAATGAGTTAGTCTCTATTTTTCCACTTTCTAGTTTATGATAGACTTATAAAGGTCTATTTGAAAACTCAAGTATGGTCTTCAGGCCATTTTTATTGGGTCATTCAAGTATTGTGTGGATATAGGATCATACTCTAGGGGAAACAATTACGTGGGTACGAATTTTATAATTTCTCACTTATCTATTAAGCCACGACTTCGGGCGTACGCTTAAAAAAATAAGGTTAGATTCAAGAATCATACCTTGTAAAGTGAGATTACTCAAAAGAGTTTGGCGGTGTTATGACAACTGCTGGTGTCAATATCGGTTTATACAGACCGTGGATCTGAGAGATCTATTTACCGCGAAATGCGTATTTCTAAAAGAAATCGCATAAATGTTTTTCGTATAATCCCTCGTACTTGTTAATTTTTATTAGTGTGAAAGGGTGTTGACTTTTGATTTGATTTTGAACTTCAGGTTCATTTTGGTTTTGAACTCCAGGTTCATTTTGTCAACTAGGATATGATGTTAAAATTTATTGAAAGCATTATTGGTTTGTTGTCATAAAATATTGTCATGTCATGAGCATATCATACAAATAATATAAATCCATTAAAATAAAAGGTTGTGCTCAATTAACCAGAATGGAAACAATTATGATGTATACATATGCTATTTATATTCTGCAGGTATATAAATAATTTTATCTTAGACATATATTTATGCTACAGGCATTAAAAATACATCAAAAAGATTTTAGCATGCTAGATAAAATGTTTATTACAGAACATTAAATATGCGACGGGCATATAATTTTCTACGCATGCATTTATAGTGTTTAAGTGGAAATTCATGCTAGAGGCAACAAAAAAATATACATCACATCGTAGAAAAATGCGGCAGGCATTTAATATCATAGCAGACGATTAACACAGACAATTAATCATCACAGGCATTTTATAATGGAAATGAAAATTTTTCGTTTAATAATTATTGGACCACTAGGCAACGTCATACACCGTTAGGTTAGTTGACTAACGGCAGAGCGGTCGCAGGATCTTCCTAATTATTAAACGTAAATAATCAGATAATCCGAATAAAATGCGATGAATAAAAATTGTGTAATTTAACAGATTTTGACGAAAACGAAATCGTAATTAAATCTGAAAAAGATTTGAAAATCGAAAAAAAAAAAAAATTTCGGGGTCAAACCCTAGTTAGGGTTTTTGGTCGCGCGGATTGCCGCTTCAGGCGGCTAGGGTTTCCGGGCATGAGCGCGCACCGGGGGGGCCCGATACGAGCGGCTGCCGGGGGGTGGGGCCCGCCGCGGCCGGCGGCGGGGCCCGCCGCTGCGGGCGGCGTGGGTGGGCCCGCCGCTGCGGGCGGCGGGGTTGGGGGCCCGCCGCTGCGGGCGGCGGGGCCCGCCGCTGCGGGCGGCGGGGCCCGCCGCTGCCTGCGGCGTGGGGGGGGCCGCCGCTGCCGGTGGCGGGGCCGCCCGCCATCGCAGCGGCGGGTTGGCCCGCCGCTGCTGGCGGCGGGGCCGCCCGCCGCTGGCAGCGGCGGGTGGGTTGGCCCGCCGCTCCTGGCGGCGGGGCCGCCCGCCGTCGCAGCGGCGGGTTGGCCCGCCGCTGCTGGCGGCGGGGCCGCCCGCCGCTGGCAGCGGCGGGTGGGTTGGCCCGCCGCTCCTGGCGGCGGGGCCGCCCGCCGCTGGCAGCGGCGGGTGGGTTGGCCCGCCGCTGCTGGCGGCGGGGCCGCCCGCCGTCGCAGCGGCGGGTTGGCCCGCCGCTGCTGGCGGCGGGGCCGCCCGCCGCTGGCAGCGGCGGGTTGGCCCGCCGCTCCTGGCGGCGGGGCCGCCCGCCGCTGCTGGCGGCGGGGCCGCCCGCCGCCGGCAGCGGCGGGTGGGTTGGCCCGCCGCTCCTGGCGGCGGGGCCGCCCGCCGTCGCAGCGGCGGGTTGGCCCGCCGCTGCTGGCGGCGGGGCCGCCCGCCGCTGGCAGCGGCGGGTTGGCCCGCCGCTCCTGGCGGCGGGGCCGCCCGCCGCTGCTGGCGGCGGGGCCGCCCGCCGCTGGCAGCGGCGGGTGGGTTGGCCCGCCGCTCCTGGCGGCGGGGCCGCCCGCCGTCGCAGCGGCGGGTTGGCCCGCCGCTGCTGGCGGCGGGTTGGCCCGCCGCTGGCAGCGGCGGGGCCGCCCGCCGCTGGCAGCGGCGGGTTGGCCCGCCGCTCCTGGCGGCGGGGCCGCCCGCCGCTGGCAGCGGCGGGTTGGCCCGCCGCTCCTGGCGGCGGGGCCGCCCGCCGCTGCTGGCGGCGGGTTGGCCCGCCGCTCCTGGCGGCGGGTTGGCCCGCCGCTGCTGGCGGCGGGGCCGCCCGCCGCTGGAGCGGCGGGTTGGCCCGCCGTCGCTGGCGGCGGGTTGGCCCGCCGCTCCTGGCGGCGGGGCCGCCCGCCGCTGGCAGCGGCGGGTTGGCCCGCCGCTCCTGGCGGCGGGGCCGCCCGCCGTTCAGCAGCGGGGGTGGTTTTGCCGCCGTTTCGGGCGGCGGGCGAGGGTTTTTCCGCCGCTTCGGGCGGCGGGCGAGATCTAGGGGGGATTCGCGTTCCGGCGAGAAAATCCCCTAGGGTTTCATGGTTTTTGGGGATAAAAATCTAATTTTTAGTGGAAAAAATCTATTTTTAATCTCCAACAAAACGTTTTTATTGTAAAAATTTGATTTTTCATCAATAAAAACCTTGATTTTTATTAAACAATCGATCCAAGAATTTTGGATCTAGACATATGCGCATATGAAATTTTAGATCTAGGGTTTTAGGGTTACCTCTAGATCCTACCCGCCGGATCTAGCGACGTTCGGTGAAGGAAGCCCGTTCGCGTCGCGTTCGTCCGTCCGTCGCGTCCGTCCGTCGGCAGGGGTTCGGCTTAGCTTTGAGCGTGCTGATAACGTGTTGTAAACCATGGCGGCTACGGAACCCCGTAGCCCTGTATTTATAGTAATAGGGTTACATAATGGGTGGATACCCACTAACGGGTTGGGCCTCCAAAGCCCGTTTATAACAAAAAAGACGAATCAATCAAAGATGTGTTAAAGACAATCAAAATTTGGCACAACCCCACATCACAAAGACAGGAGGGGGAGCAAACTAAAGGATACAAATCAATGGAGATGTACAGCTTTCCTCTATCATTAGAATTTGCCATATCACCGTAACCACTAACAAATCATGCTATCTATGCTAGCAGCATCCTGAATCACAACCATCAGTCAGTTAAAGGGAAACCACCAAATCCTATATCTTCAGTGTATTCAGGTCAGCGGCCGACGGTTCCCATTTCTCGTCATCATCGAGGCCATAGAAAAAGGGGTCCTTCAAGAGCTCAGAGGCAGAGGGCCGGGCCCTGGGGGTGGCGATGCAGCGCTTGACGAAGGCCTTGACCTCGGGGTCCTTCACCTTCTCAAGGGCCGCCGGCATCGTTCCGGCCATCACCTTGCGATAGATCTTGGCAACATTGTCGCATTCACTGTAGGGTATCTCAAGGGTAGCCATCTCGAGCACACACATCCCGAACGAGTATATGTCCACTTGCTCCGTGTAGTCCTCCTCGTAGAGCTCCGGCGCCATGAACTCCGGCGTTCCGAGCACTGAATGAGCCGCGTGGCTCTTCCCCACTATCGTTGCCAAGCCAAGATCACCAATTTTCACCTGATACAAATCAATGTTATATAAAGATCAAACCATAACATTGTGAAGGTATATAAAGATTTTCACCTGACCGACATTGCCGTTGACAAACACATTGCTGCAATTCAAGTCGCGGTGAATGATGCAGGGCTCATGGTTGTGCAAGTACTCCAGCCCCATCAGGATCTGCCTCGACCACTTCTTGAGGGCCTTCACCGACACATGCCGGTGCTTCTTCCGGTACTCCCTCAGGTTCCCCGACGTGCAGACCTCCGTTATGAAGTTCAGCGTGCTCCCGTTGGCGTCGGTCCAGAACTTGTACAACGTAATGATGCTGTCGTGCCGGAGGGACCTCAGGAGGCGGACCTCGGAGTAGAGGCGGTCGAGCATGTGCTGATCGGAGACGAAGCTCGAGAGCTTCACTTGGTTCCATGCCACCTCGATCCCTTCCTCCTGGTCGAAAGCACGGTATACCCTTTTCACTGCTCCGGCGCCCAGGAGGTCTCTGTACCGGCCGTACCGGCCGGTGGGGTCGACCTCCACAAAGGGCTCGGCGTCCTTGTCCGCTGGATCCGGTTTCGCCCACGGCATCCCTTAAACCCTATTAAGAATTCTGGAATAGTTCCTTGGGAAGCCAAGAACAATGCAAAAATTGGATTTTTCAATTCATAGAACGCAACTAAAGATTTGGTCTTCTCCAGCAAGCGGATTAAAAATTAAAATTTTTGCCTTCGATAACAGAGCGTCGATCTATATGCATTGATTTTATAAACCTAGCAAAAAACCGCAAGAAATTGCCGAATAAACCCAGCAAGATTCGACAAACAGATCCTATAACAAAAAAAAAGAGGCGAAAATAACGTTAAAAATACCTTGATCAGAGAACTAAAAATTCGGTGGCGATTCCTCGGGAAAAAACCCTAACGATTAAAGGAAGACGGATGCTGCGCAGATCACGAGAAAATAGCGAGTTCTTGATTCGATTACGCGACAATGCCGAATCTTTAAATCCATCGATTTAATAGCTGCATTATAATCTCGCAAAAAAAAAAACAATAAAGATTAAGAAAAAGATCGAATCAAATTCAAAAAAAAAAAGGAATGCAAAAATTTTGAATTTTCCTCAAAGCGATGAGATAGAGGGTTTGAGAGGGGATCGCGTATTTATAGGGCGGGGGCAAGGTTTAGTGCTTGAATCGAATCCGAATGCAACTAGTAACAAGTCAGCTGGCTTAGCCTTGCTCGCTGGAATGATTTTTCTTTCTTTCTTTCTTTTTTTAATTTAAGTCCATCGTCTTGCTAATTTGTATTGGGATATTCATCCCAAAAAAGTTTTTTTTGGTTATGAATAGTCTATATCTTTACAAACCATATATCCTAACTTTGTATAAACTCTTTCCTTTAAATAAAGATCTAAAGGATTTCATAGAAAGTATTTCACAACACGTTATCAGTACGCTCTTTCCTGTGAGAGAGGCGACGCGGAACGAAAGCTTTTGCAGACGACAAAGGATTAGAAAATCGTTCATTCTTGGACGAAGAAGAATCAAAGGACGTTCCCATGCAAGCATACGATTAAATTGAAATATTGATTTTAAGGTACTCCTGCAAATTATCATGAGCATGATTATTGTGCCCTAGATATATATTGAGATCAGAACACGTATTGAAAAGGAAAAAATTTCTTTTGAGTGAGAGGGCAACGGCCAACAAAAAAATATGCACTTGCTCCATGCCTCGGTCCACAACAACAACAAAAAAATTCTGGCGGGCCGAAGCCCGCCGCAAGTGCTGCGGGCCTCAGCCCACAGCCAAAAAGAAGAAGAAGAAGAAAGGGAGAGAGAGGATATAAAATAAATAAAATAAACATAAATAGTGGGGTATTGCTCAGTTTTCAAATTTTTCTGAACAGACCCTATTAACAATGCTTATAATTTTTCTTTCCAGCATAAGTCTTAACTTTGATGTCTATTTTAGGACCATGTTCTTATGCTATTTATCACATATTATAGGACATATTTTTGGAGATGTTTAGCTTATCTTCATAAGCTTTTCCTTAATAATTATGCGGATCCTGTAACCGCTCTGTCGTTAGTTACCTAACCTAACGGTGTATGACGTTGCCTCGTGGTCTAATTAATTATTAAGCTTGAAAAATTTTAAATTTCTATATCTGTGTCTGATATGAAATGCAAATGTTTTGAACACAATTTTTGCATGAATGACTATGTTGTGGTTTTGGATCGACCTTAGTCACACTTTTATTTTCATGCACTTTTCCTTTTTTGAGAGAAAAATATAGTGAGAAATATAATATAATGAAAAAGACCGATGGCTGCTTCCATGAAGGCGGAGTTCACCTCTGATGAAGAAGATTTTTATGGGCCACATGCGGTTTCCAAAGTTGTACCTTTTCATTTATGTAAAAAGAGAGAGTATTATTTGGACTGTAGACATTGTTTATATGCGGTGACCAGCCAATCAATACAATTAGCATATTCGCTTTAAAATTGTTTCTGCATGTAATATCTTACAATTTCATATTTTAATTCATATTCATGCAATTGTGCTATTCTAGATAAATTGATAAAATCGCGAGTGTTGATTTTGAAATCTTGGACGCCTCTGGCAAGAACTACATCAGCTGTCAATTAGACGTAAAATTTCATTTGCGAGCTCAAGCCCTCAGTGCCACAATCACAAAAAAATTAAAGCAACTGATAAAGCAAAAGCATTAAATCTATATTTGTCGTCATGTGGACAAGACCAAAAGGACTGAATACCTTATGGTCGAAGATCCACTTGATCTATGGTCTACCCTTGAGGAATGATATAAACATCAAAACGGTGTTGTTCTCACAAGGGCTCGTTATGAGAAGGAAAATCTGATACTGTAGTATTTTAATCCATAACCGAGTAAATCTCAACACTGTTCAGCATCACGTCACACCTGAAGTTGTGTGGTGAAGAAGTCTCAGATAATCGCATGCTAGAAAAGATTTGCACGTCTGTTAAGACCAAAATTGACCGAGACAGTTGTTAAGCAGACTTAGACTCGAGATGCTGAGTTAGAGCCTCGTCAGCAATTGGGGGTGGGACCCTTGGTTGGAAGAACCAGGGTCGAGTGATGGTAGTTGGAGATGATGCGACATTCAATCGACCTTCTAGCGGTAGTTGTGTCGATCATTCGAGGCTGGAAAGCTCGACGTCGACCTTCGACGTTGGACGATGACTGTCGATCTGCACCACAGGGACTCGTTAGGGGGTTCGGATATGGGTTTTGACACAAATCCCCTCCGATGCTTAAGTTAGTATGGAACTTAAGGGAGAGAGTGAGCTTGGTGCAGCTCAGATCGACCCACGGAGGTTCGTCTCAAGACTGGCGACACAAGCTCGAATGTACAAGAAGTATAAGCTGAAAAAGTAGAGTTCTATGTCTTAGACCTCGTACCTTGGAGAATGGATCCCTTTTACCATCATGCGTCGTTCTATTTATTGGTAATTTCCCATTGATGATGTGTAACCGTCCCTCATTGATTGGGGCACGATCTTCTCCGGGATTCGAGTTAACGGCTGCCCATTTACTCGGCCCCAATTACTCTCCCCTGAATGTTGGCACCGGCACAACGGTCGAATGACTCATTTGTCTGACTTAGTTGTACCCCGCTAAGAGTGCGGGGGTATTGGGTCGCGGATGCTAAACGAATCGGGTATGCAGATATTCAAATTGGATTCATACCCCTGCGCTAACAATGGCCCCCATTATTTACGCCTCAGAAATCACGCTGACTGAGACCGAATGATGAGTAATTTCCTTAAATATGCATGGTTTTCGAAACATCTGATTTGATTTGTGCCACCAAAACCTTTTCTCCTTTGAAGAGATCTCCATCGTTTCTGGAGGCTGGCCTTGGGCACGTGTCGCTCATCGGATGTCAACCGGTTGGATTTCTTCAGGTAAAAGAAAGAAGCGAGAAAACAATAGAGATCTCCCTGCTTCATCTTCCTCCTTGTTTCGTAAGCTTGCTTCTAGCGTCGCCTCTCCAGAGATCGCCTGTTTCAATTTCAAGGTATCCTCCTTCTTTGACTCTGAGTTTTTTTAGGTTTGTTAGGTATGTTTGCTCCGGTCGTATTCAAGGAGCCGACCTACGAGGAGGTCGCGGCGCGCCTCCGGCCCCCTCGATGCGTGGAAGTTCCTGGGAAGGGAAAAGGAATTTGGGTTGAGCCAAGCCTTCCCATTCGTCGAAGGGTTCGGAGGTCAAAGATTCCTGGAGTCATCTTAGATATGGTCCCTAGGTTTTTCCTCGATCGACTGCCGAGGTGTGGCGTGGTCGCTTCTGTGATCCTTTTAGGGTTAGCGTACCCAATCCGGATGAGAGATAGTGTTACCCACGAAAAAGTGAGGTTGGGGTGTATCTCAAAGCTTTTCGCTTAGAACTCCGATTCTCCCTTCACCCCTTCATTATGGAAGTTCTGTGCTCTTCGGAGCTTTCCATCTGTAGACTCGCTCCTCAGGCTTTTCCTCCCTTAGTTGGCTTTATCGAGTTGCGTGAACTTTATGGAGCCCGTCTGACCCTTGGGATATTCGGGTATTTCTTCAGGATAATAGCTGACCCTCACCGAGTGTGGTACCATATCGCTGCTCGCCCGGGCACGAGGCTCATATACAACCTTCCAATTTCCGACCCTGGGTGGAAGGATACCTTTGTGTTTGTCGTCCTTCCCGATCTGGGACCGTTGCTCAATGGTTGGAGTTCTCCGAATCCTGAGCTTGCGGAGGAGTCCCGGTTATCGTCAAAGGAGGTCAGAGCCAGGTTATCGCCGGGCGAGGCAGAGGCAGTGAAGTCCCTTTTGGGTCGACCGAGACAAGAAAGGTCGATTGGGAATTTGTTGGATGATCACACGTTAAAGATCATTCTATTGAGCCCAGGTAAACCCAGATAATGTATCTTGACTCTATGTCTTTATCTCCGCCACTCACGATAATTATATTCGTTGACCGTAGATATGACTAAAGGAAGTCGATGAAGCGGTGATTCCGCTATGGAACGAGTTTGGAGGGAGCAGAAGAAGAAGAAGAGAAGCGTCGAAAGGTCGGGCACCCATGCTGAAAGGTCGAGCGCATGCGTCGAGGGGTCCAGCTCTTGGTCTCCTCTTCCAATCAACCAGAGCTCTTCTTTCGAGGGAGGGGAGATTAGGCAGACCTCCAGGCCCTCTCCCTGAGCCTCCTCGAGAGAGGCCTCCAGCCAGGCCCCCATGTGGCCCGACGTGCCCTTGACCTCCGTCGTGGTTGCAGAGCCACATGTGGTGGTTGACGTCGACGTTGCCGACGTTACTGAGCCGACCGCAGTGGTTGGCCAGAAGAGGGAGATGCCCTCCCATGGGGAGTAAGAGTCTGGAAAGAGGAGGCGAGTGGAGGAGGAGGATCCCTTGGGAAAGTGCATGGGGGTCACTCCTCTCGAGCCTCAGGGGGCGGTGGAGACTTCTTCAACGTCTCAGGGCCCCGTGTCGCCTCTTTTGGATCAGTGGCCCTATGACGACATTGTTTCACCCGTTCCTTTGGTCGGCTCGATCCCTGCGGAGTTCGATCGAGCGTTACTGCTCAACCGGCTTTCGTCTCGATCCTCGGGGCCGGTATAAGGTGACTTTCACCTACCTCCCATCGCCATTGGAAAAGAGGAGTCGGCCTTGAGGGATTTCGAGACGAGTGCTTGGTTGGTGGAGAACACGATTCTCCCTGGGGATCTGGAGCTCCAGCAGAGATTGGACCTCGAAAGGGTGGCCAACTTTTTTGTGGGAAGAGGATATCAGGTATGTCACCCGAGTCCTTGTTTATCGTCGTTCGAGTCAGTCGTTATTTGACTAACCCCCCTTTTACAGATGTCTGTTCTCGGAGCCGTGCTACACTGTCAAGCTGCCAACTTGATCGAAGGAGGTCGGCAGGTGGCAGACGCAGAGGGCAAAGCATTCGGCCTTGAGGCTGGGACAAAAGAGGCGGAGGAGGCCTTGGAAAAAGCCTTGCGGATAAGGCGGTGGCCGAGTGGGTGACTGTGGAGGCTAAGGACAGCCTCTCGTTGCTATTGAACCTCTACAAATCTATCGAGCTTCAGTGGCGGTTGGAGAGGTCTCAGCTCGAGGAGGAGCTCGATGCCTCTCGGAAGGAAGCGGTCGAGCTTCGGGCCAAAGCTTGCGACTCTGAGAGGTGGGCAGAAGCTTGCAAGGTAGAGGTGGCTGAGTTTCAGGCCAAAGTTGCTAGGCTCGAGGAGGCTGTTGCAAGGGCAAAGGCGGAGCTTACGACAAAGTTTACAAAGGCGATGGAGGCTTTTACTAGTGTCTTTGCGTCCGGAAGTGCTCCTCCTCCCCCCTCTTAGGCCGGCATGCCTTAGTTTAGGCTTCTTGTAATTTTCTTTCCTTCAAATAAATGAAAAACTTCTTGCAAGCTTGGTATTTACTTGAATACATGCGTGTGTATGGCCGCTCAACAACCCAACTTCAAATTTCCTTGAAATCTTTAGGCAAGTTTCGTCGTTGATAAGTTTAGGCGTATTCAATCGATGAACATAACCTTTTAAACCATAAATCACACTTCCATGGGTAGTGAGGGGTGAAGCCCTTTCGATATATATGTCGGAGGTCGTTTAGTGTCAAGGGAAAATCCCTCGGCTTACGGCTGACGAGTATTGTGGGTCGTTCAATGGCGAGGGGGGATCCCTCGGCTTACGGCTGATAACATGAGTCGTTCGGTGGCGAGGTGGAAGGCCCCTTCGACTTACAGCCGACCAGCACTGGGGGTCGTTCAGTGGCAAATGGGATCCCTCAGCTTATGGCTGATGACATGTCATGCCCTATTTTGCACTATACGTGTATTCTACTGAACACACGGGGTATTTCTACCTACGATGCATACGTGGATATGAAATAAGCATAGATATCGATATATGTGATGCGGTACAAGGGGGATTAGGCCGTAATACGTGGCTAAGGAAGAGAATGCAAAATGTGAATGCAGGAGAAGTGTAAATGACATCGTGGGGGTAAAACAACAGGAATGTGTTAGACGTGTGTGTGAAGCATGTATGCATGCATGGATGTGCATGGATGTGTGTAGGAAGAGCCAAGCTAGTGTGAAAAGAGTTAGGGGTCAATGGCAACCCCCGTAAATTTCTAGAAAGGCGAGGGGCAAAACGGTCTTTTTGACTAAAACTGCTGTGCGTACATCCTGAAGTTGTGTGTGCATAAAGTAATGGCATCTTTGTAAATACCTAGAATATGGAGGGGTATTTTGGTCATTTAACTTGTTGCATGTTTATCTAAAAGAGGTTTCTAGGAAGAGATTTTTGTAGGAATATTCTCTTTCTTTCTTTAACCTTCTTTTCTTTTCTCTTCTCATCTTTTCTTTTCTTTTCTTCCCCACATAGGGCTGGCCACCCTAGTCCCCATTTCCCCTCCTCCTTCAACTCAAAAACCCTAATTCCAAATTTCAAATAGAAGGGGTTCAAGCTTACTTCAAGAGAGAAGAACGTGGAGAAGAAAGAAAGAGGAAGAGAAGAGGAAATTAAGCTTTGGAGGTAGGAACTCTCTTGGTTTGGAATTCCATCAAATTAATTTTTGTTAATACGTTTTTATAGCATGTTTTATCCAATATGTGATGAGGATAGTCAATTTTTACATGCTATGGCTCAATTTCACAATTTCCCTTTGATATTCTTAGCAAAGTCATCTCCTTTTGAAATTCAGAAATCTTGATGTCTGATTTTTCCTTGATTGTGGTTACTGTAGCTCGAATTAGGGTTCGAAAAAAATATAAGCTTGTATATCTTGAAGTTCTACCCCAAAATCATATAAATTTTGACATATTTTCAATTCAGAAATTAGGAGCAATAAATTCCTCTTTACAACATGTCGTTTGATTTTCAGTGTTGACACAATTTAGTAAAATTGGCCTAGACACCTGCACACGTCATGGAATTTTATGATTTTGTTCTTGTTGGAAATTTAACAAGTTTTTATAAAAATTCATCAGAGTGCTTATATGTTGAATATCTGGCTCCAACATGCCCAAAATTGGCTTCCAATACAGACCCTAAAATCTGTCTGAAAAATAAATTTGACACACTTCACCAATTAATTCACCATAAATCATATACTCAATATTTTTCCATGAAATTATATCTGTGAATCAAGAACTAACATATCTATAACTTTCATTTGGGACATTTTGTCAAATTCTCAATAAAATCTGTTGATATATGCCCATGTATTGGTAACTTCTACAAATTCCTGTAAGCTGAATGGTTAAGTGATGTGTTAAATTTTATATTGTTGTTATTCCACCCACTAAGGCACATGATTATTGTTTTTACATGTAAACTAGATTAATGATATGTCATGCCAATTGATCTGCTAATGTGCTTATGGATACGCACGTCACGCTCACCACGTGTTTGTGAAAATGCCTGAATGAAGGCAAATGCCAGAAATGTTATAAATGCTCAATCCTATGGATATGAATTGAGTTTTGCTATGAATTTGTAACATTGGGAGCATGTCATGCATGGTACCATATGTGATGTGATGATGGGTTGATGAATACGATGGAGGGCATGACACTTCAGTGCATGACCCACGTTAATATGAATATGATATGTGACGCTATGCAACATGACTCCTTCATTACTAAAATGATGAAATGAAACTCTTGAATGTCTTAGTCCTCTCTAAGGAGGGTGAGTTAGCAAAGCCCGGGTTTTAGATGGGATTTGAGTAAATTGTGGATATGAGGCCTGGACAGTGAAGTTGGGAGATGATTATGTGATGTGTGGAGTTTATACCCACTTGCCTTTACCGGGAGTGGAGGGGATTTTTATACCCATTCGCCTTTACCAGGAGTGGAAGGGAATAGGGCATACTGAGGTTGTGATATGAGCCTCACTCCTGCCAGGAACGGGGGAGCTGGGAGGCCCGGCGTATAGTGCCCATGTCCAATGCGTCGTGTGCTATATTCACCCCAAATTTGGGGTGAAGTCCAGGTCCTGGTATCGCACAGTTTACCCAAGTTCCAATTAACTCAATTATGAAATAATAAAATAAGAATTGCATGTTACTTTTACTGCTGGCAGCACTTCCCCTTCCCTTTGCCTGTTTCTTGGTGACTCTGTGACATGCCTCAGGCACTTGCACTTATCTTATCAGATATTGGTTGCTTGAACCCTTGTGTTATTATTATTATTATTATCCGTGCTAACCCTTTCTTGCAGTAACTCGACATTGGACCGCGGGTATGATTCTACTGTTTTAGCTATTTAACTTTCATTATATCACTTAGTTACATGCTCTATTTCTCTTGGCTTACCCTGTAGATTGATAACCTTAGAATGGCGTTCCAAATCCAAGTTGGTTCCTACTGGGGCACACATTGATGTGCTCCTCCTTATTTTTCAGGTAGCAGGGGTATCATTGTTGGAGGTGACTTAGAGTTGGGTTCAGGGGTAACACTTGGTGTGAGCTGTAGTTGTAATTTGGTATGGTTGTCTTGGGAGGTAGAGAATGATGATGTATATGTAGTGGTGTACCGGAATGATGTATATAAATAGAAGTTGTTATATATATGTGATATGTTGTTGTTGTTCTTTGTTATTTATGAGTTGTTTGATATTATAGTGGAGATTCACTTGTACTATCCCAGCACGTGCGCAATGGCCTGCTTATTCAGTTCTCCTTTCTCTCTTTTCCTCTCTCATCACCCTTACTCTTCAGAATACTTGGAAAAAAAATCTTAATACCGGGTATTCTGGGGAACGGGGCGTTACATGACAAGGGTCATTCAGTGGAGAGGGGTGATGCCCCTTCGACTTACGGCCGACGAGCATCGGGGGTCATTCAGTGGCAAGGGTGGACCCCTCGGCTTATAGCTGACGACAAGGGTCGTTCGGTGGTGAGGGGTAGGTCCCCTTTGACCTACGGCTGACGACAATGTTTCAGAAGGTTGTTTCGACTGATGTCAAAAAAATGATCGACTTTGTATTCATCATGAACAGGCCTAGGATAAAAGACGAAGATAGATTTCAATCATTTACCCACGTTAGTAAAATCATTGATAATACTTCCACATGTGCTAAGCGTTCCAGGGATAAGAAAGTTCTTTATCATTCAAATTAGCGAGTCAGTAAGTGGCAGGACCGAGTACATTGATCACTGTATAAGGTCCTTCCCATTTCGCATCGAGCTTCCCTTGCTTGAGAATCTTGGGAGTGAAAGCAGCCTTACGCAGCACCAAG
Source organism: Scilla litardierei (assembly GCA_030789695.1). Lineage (NCBI taxonomy): Eukaryota > Viridiplantae > Streptophyta > Magnoliopsida > Asparagales > Asparagaceae > Scilla > Scilla litardierei. The sequence goes on from CM061134.1 coordinate 203,513,251, forward strand.
TCGCCTACACAGAAGCATCGTTCGCGGACCATTGAGTTGAAATAGCGGCCCATGCGTCCTTTTTGTTCGATGAGGGTCGCCAGAGCCTGTTCACGGACCTCGTCCACTAGCTGTAGGTTGAGCTCGAGGCCTTCTGAGTTTCTTTCTTCATCATAGTATTGGAGACGAAGCGATCGCTCATTGAACTCTACTGGGACGACGGCTTCGCATCCGCAGGCCAGCATGAATGACGTTTCCCCTGTCGAGGTTTTGTGGGTCGTTCTGTACGACCATAGTATGCTGGGGATTTCGTCTGGCAAGTCCCTTCGAGCCTGGTTATTCTCTTCCGTAAGGGCCCGAGGATGCTTTTGTTGGCTGATTCTGCCAATTTGTTCCACTGGGGATGGACGCCAAAGGCGAAGTGCAAATTGATGTTCAGCTCTGAGCAGAAGTCTCTGAAGCCGGTGCTGTCGAACTATGTCCCATTGTCCGTCACTATGGATTGTGGGATGCCAAAACGATAGACGGTGGACTTTCAGACAAAGCTTCGAGCCTCCTTCCAGGTGATTCGGGACAGAGTTTCTGCCTCGATCTACTTTGTGAAGTAGTCGATCGCCACTATTAAGTATTTGCGTTGCCCACTCGCTGGCTTGAATGGACCAAGGAGGTCTAGTCACCACTTGGCAAAAGGAACTGGACTGATGATGTGGATCAGATCAGTTGGTGGGGCCGAGCTGATCTTTGAGAACTTTTGGCAGGTCGAGTACCGTCAAACATATTCGATGGAATCTTTGAACATCGATGGCCAAAAATATCCTTGTCTCACGGCCTTCAAGGATATGGATTTTCCTCCGCAGCGGTTTCTGAAATCGCCCTCGTGGATCTCTTGGATCACGTAGTGCGCTTCCTGCGGGGCTAAGCATTTAAGGTAGGAGAAGATGTCATACCTGGTCCATCGTCTTTTGTACAATGAACCATCTAACATGACGAATTGGTAGGCCTTTCGTTCTAGCTTTCGTGCCTCCACTGGGTCGGTCGGCTTCTCTCCTGTATTTAGGTAACAGATTATGGGATCCATCTACGTGATCCCTTAGTCAAGGCTTAGCAGCTCTTGCGCCAACTCGCTGGGATGGAGTAGACGTTGTACATATACAGTCCGACCGAGTCCCGTGGGGAGGAGGATGCAAGCTTCGACAAGGCGTGGGATCGATGATTCTTTGACCTTGGCACATGATGGATTTCCACGCGTTTGAACTTGGTGAGCTCCGCTTTAGTGACTTATATGTAACTCTGCATCGAGTCTTCGCGGGCCTCGAAGGTCCCGTTCAGTTGGTGGATGACGAGGCTAGAGTTGCTGAGTAGTTAGACCACTCTCGCCCCTAGGGCTCGAGCCAATCGGAGTCCGTTGATGGCCGCTTCGTATTCAGCACCATTGTTAGTGGTTTGGAAATCGAAGTGAATGGCGTATTCGAGTATATTACCCACAGACATTTGGACAATTATTCTGGCCCCACTTCCATCTTGAGAGGCCGAACTGTCGACTTGTACGATCCAGGTCCCCTCGTCTTCGATTGCATCATTTGCTTCATTCAGTGGATTGATACTTGTTGAGGGTGAGGGGGTAGCCTCAGGCAGTACGCTAGTTGCACATACCTCTTCTTGCGGGTCGTCGTTGTAAGTGAGTTCGACGATGAAGTCGGCGAGAGCATGCCCTTTGATGGAAGTCCTCGATTTAAACTGGATGTCGAATTCGCTTAGTTCGACCCCCCATTTTGTCATTCTCCCTAAACGGTCAAGCCTCTTCAGGGTCTGCTCTAAGGGAGTGTCGGTGAGGACCAAGATGGTGTGCGTTGAGAAGTACGGTCGCAACATCCTTCCAGATTGGACCAGTGAGAAAGCCATCTTTTCGATCCTCGAGTAGTTGATCTCCATGCCCTAGAGAACCTGACTGACGTAGTAGACGGGCCATTGTACCCCCGAGTCTTCTTTGATGAGCACCGAACTTACGGCCTACATGGTAGCGGTCAGATAGATGATGAGCTGGTCATCTTTATCTGGCTTGCTTATGAGTGGTGGACTGCGAAGGTACTCCTTTAACTCGGAGAAGGCTTTTTTACAGTCTGCATCCCACTCGATGACTCTCTTGTCGCTTGACATGGAGGCTATCGTCTTT
>CM061134.1:203515902-203539205 GCA_030789695.1 Scilla litardierei
GTCGTCCCCTCCGAGATAAGGGGAAGGGGAAGCTATTCCCAGACTACGCCTGTGATGACGTGGCGTCGGCTGCAGTGCGTCTTAACGTGCCCCCGGTTGTCCTCCGAACGCCGTCGAGGACCATTCCTTCGGCGGTTACGGAGATCCAGGAAAGGTATCTCTGCTTCCCGTACGATGTCCGAGTTCCATTCGTCGACGAGCGGATTTGCCTTCCGAGGGGCAATGAAGTCGGCGTCTACGTCGAAATGTTTCGCCTGGGTCTTCGTTTCCCGCTCAATCCCTTCCTTATCCAGGTCATGGAATACCTCATGGTGTCGCTTTGCCAGTTCACCACTTGCTCGATTGCGGTACTGACGGGCTTCGCTACGCTCTGCTGTACCCGCGGTCTGGAGCCATCTCTCCCACTTCTCTTCCATTTTTACCAGATCCAGACAGTCGGCCCGGGGTCATGGCTGCAGCTCCGAGCCCGCTCGAGGAGGGAATGCCTGATCGGGCTGCCCCGCTGGTCGGGGGATTGGAGTTCGGACTACGTCTTTGTGTTCTTCCTGGGGGATGCCCAGATTTTGACAAGTTGGGGCGGGTCTGTCCAGCCTTGCCCGCCGCTAGCTCTCTCAGACGTCGATCGGGCAGCCGCCGCGCTGCTGTCGACCCTCCCCTTGGAATCGAAGTCCATCTGGTCCTTGTTGGACGACCTACTCCTGAAGGCCGTCTTGTGGTCTCCGGGTAGGTCGCCTTTTCAGTCTTGAATCGCCCTGTGACTCATCCTGATTTTGGTTTCCCTTGCAGGGATGGCTGGCCACGAGTTCGTCCGTGATGTCGATGAACTGATCCGCCGTGGAGCTGCTCGGAGCCGAGGTAGTACCTCTGGAAGGGCGCCTCGGCGGACCGTTGAGGAGGAAGTGCGCCGAGCCGAGCCTTCCGTGGGTAAGGTGGTGGCCGCGCCTCCCGCCTCTTCTTCTGGCGATCCCCTTCCCGGGGGGTCACAAGGGCCAGACCCGCCCCGTCAGCCCAAGAGGCAGGGGGTAATGACGGGTCCGGTGCAGTCCCTCCTGTCATTGGCGTGCCCCCTCAGGTTCCCGAGGGTGGGGATGGTGCGAGGCGGAAGCGCTCCCGTCCGGCGCCTTCGGAGCCCCACGGAGGGAAGAAGAGGAGGGAGGACGCGGATCCCTCCAGTCCGGCGGGTTCCGCGCTTCCTACGGCGACCACCGGGGATCCTTCGGTAGCCTTGTCGACCACCCCCCTCGCAGCGTCCTCGCCCGTATCACCGGGGATCGGGGCCTTGTTGGCGAGCAATTTGGCTTCCCTTGTCATCAATGGGAGTTCAATGTTTGTCGACCGAGCCTTGGCCCAGCAGGTTGCCGAGGTCTCCGTCCCTCCCCGGGACCGCAGCCTCCTCAAGAAGATCCCTGCCGACAAGATGTCGGATTCCTTGGTCTGGATCCTTCAACAGGTTCGGTTATCTTGCTATCCTCTCCTTCCCTTTATCCTCTTCTTAGCCCATGTCTCGTCTTCCAGGGTTCAGCGCTCGCTGTGGAGTTGCAGTGTCGAGCCGTCCGCTTGAGGGAGCTGGAGGAGTCCTCCATGAGGGCCCAGGAGCGGGCCGGGGCGGCGGAGGTGGCTATAACGGAGGCCCAGATGGAGTCTCGGCGTCTCAAGCTCCGTGTGGCCGAGTTGGAGGGACGAGTGGGTGACCTCCAGGGAAAGCTGGAGGATGTCCGTCAGTCGGCTGAGGAAGAGGCGGAGTCGTTCCGCCTGGAGAGGGAGGAGCTTCAGAGGGAACTGTCGGATCGGCGCCAGGTGACGCGGCTCGTAGAGGAGGTGGAGAGGGGCGTCGTCGAGACCCTGGGGAAGAGGATCTTCGAGGTTCTCAGGGAGGACTTCGGTGCGTATGAAGACCTCATCGCCCCCCGGATCGTCGAAGTCGTCCATTCTTCCTTCCGGGAATGTGCGGGGCGTGTTCGGCAAGCCCCTCTGCCGGTCGATCCCCCTCGCTCCGAGCAGGGCGAAGTGCCCGAGGATGTGTCCTCCCGAGCCCGGGCTCCCTAAGCCGTCCCTCCTGACCTTATCCTCAAATTTTTAAGCATCCGCTTCGCTTTGGGCCAGTCTACTTGAAATGGATCCCTGGCCCCGCTATCTCCTTCGGCCTTGCTACCGGCTCCGGGGCTAGTAATTGCTGGTTGCATGGCTGCTAGCTTGGGCTAACTACTTTGGGTCTTTTGCCAACCAATTTTGCTCTGTCGGTGTCGACCTAGCTTCTGTAGGTGACGAACTTTGTCATTCGTCGTGAGTGGATTATTTGTAGAGAGGTTTCTTCACCTCGATTCCCTGTAAATAAGACACATTTTTGTACCCTGGTTAACTGTTATAAACGAAATTGACTTACTCGGACTTCTCGTGTATTTTGCGTTGCTGCCTTGTTCTTGGCCTAGGACTGGATGACGTTCGCGCTGGCTGGGGGAATTGCCCCCAGACTTATGGGCGCAGGAGTCGGTCGGCGAGGGCAAAGCTCCTCGGCTTAGGACCGGTCGGCGTCCGTGCCTGCTGGGGGAACTGCCCCCAGACTTATGAGCGTAGGAGTCGGTCGGTGAGGGCAAAAGCTCCTCGGCTTAGGACCGGTCGGCGTCCGTGCCTGCTGGGGGAACTGCCCCCAGACTTATGAGCGCAGGAGTCGGTCGGCGAGGGAGAAGCTCCTTGGCTTAGGACCGGTCGGCGTCCGTGCCTGCTGGGGGAACTGCCCCCAGACTTATGAGCGTAGGAGTCGGTCGGCGAGGGCAAAGCCCCTCGACTTAGGACCGGTCGGCATCTGCGCTGGCTGGGGGAATTGCCCCCAGACTTATGAGCGCAGGAGTCAGTCGGCGAGGGCAAAGCTCCTCGGCTTAGGACTGGTCGGCGTCCGTGCCTGCTGGGGGAATTGCCCCCTGGCTTCCGAGCGCAGGAGTCGGTCGGCGAGGGCAGTGTCCCCCTTCCTCCTCCAGTGAGGCGGCGGTCTTCATACTTTTGCACTATTAGTGAAATGTCAATTCCGTCGAGGATTTAAGAAAAGACAAAAAGGGAATGCAATTGTACTCTTAAGAGTCCTGTCGGACTGGTACATTTGGAGGAAAGGAAATAGGGAATAAAGCTAGACAGAGGGATGTAAACCTAGATAATCCCCTCGGACCCGGCTACGACTGGGGGAGAGAGCTCGCCCGCTCACTCTACGATGCGGAGGGGTCTTTGGACGGTGTTGATCTTCTTCCCCTTGTCCGGCTGCATGGAGGTCCCTTCCCCATGGGCCGGCTCGTCGGCTAAGCTCCTGGCGTGCCCCCGACTCATCAGCTTCTCAATGTCCTTCTTCAAGTGCCAGCAGTCTTCAGTGTCGTGGCCGTCGTCCTTGTGGTACTTGCAGTATTTCTCCTTATTCTTCCCACCTCTTTTCGCCCTCGGTGGGGGGCGATCGGCGCGTTCTTCCTTCTGCACTTGGGCGAGGACGGCGTCTGGGGTGGCGTCTCTCGTACCTTCTCCGCGCTGCCTGTTTCTCGGCCTCTTCTCGGTCCGGTATCCTTCAGGGCTGCCTCGTCCGCTGTCGCCGTGTTTGGTCCCTTGAGTGGCTTTTCCTGCATCCACGGCCAAGGCCTCCTCGGTCAACATGAAGCGCTCGGCCCTTGCCATGATCCTGGGGAGGTCCTTCGGGGGATCGTTGTGCAGGGACTTCTTGAGGCCTCTGTGGCGAAGCCCTTTCTTAAGGGCCGTTTGGACCACCAGGTTGGGAGGGTTGTTCACGTTCAGCCTCTCCGCGTTGAAGCGGCGCATGAACTGCCGGAGCGGCTCGGCCGGGCCTTGCACTATGTTGAACAGATGTTCAGCATCAGGCTTGATCTGCCTCCCCGCCATGAACTGCTTGCAGAACAACTGGGTGAATTCCTCAAAGCTGTCGATGGAGCGGCTAGGCAAGCTACGGTACCAGGTCCTCGCCGCTCCCCTGAGAGTAGAATAGAAGCCTCGGCAGAGCAGGTCATCGTCAGCTCCTTGGAAGGACATGTCCCCCTCGTAGTCCATTACGTGGTTTCCCGGGTCCCCTATCCCGTCGTACTTCCCCAGCGCCGGGATCCTGAATCGGGAGGGGACCCGTGCGTCGGTTATTCTCCGTGATAGGGGGCACCGGTCTCTGTGGATGCCCCCGGGGATTCGACAGTCGCCTGCCTCTGGCTCGTTCGGTGGTGGAGGGTGCACAGGTGCCGGCGGGGCTGGTTCCACGGCCCTCGCCACGCTGGGGGTCGGGCTGACCCGGCGCTCCCGGCTCCTCCGGCGGGAGCTCCTGCTCCGCCGTGATCGGTCTCTCGAGTGGTGTCGTTCGCTTCTCCTGCGGCGGGACGACCGTGACCGACGAGATGATGCAGTCATCGATTCGCCCTCCGTCCCTTCGGTTTCTCTTCGGCTCCTTTCACGATAAGGGGAGGAGGCGCGTGATCTCGCCTGACGGGAGCCGGACAGCGTGGACCGACGATCCGTGTTCGGTTTTTGGGTCCCGTGGTCGTCGACCACGGCGGACCGCAAGAGCGGGGGACCCCCCGCCCATCGATGGCTATCGCCCAACGTGCCTCCGTTGGATGGCGCAGGGCCGACGAGCTGCTGTACCGTCGCGACCAACGTCTGGAGGCTCGCGTTGGTCTCCTGAGCCAGGGCGCGGAGCTGTCCCTGTGTGGCCAGTCCTGAGCCACCGGTCTCTTCGGTTGAGGGGGCGGGGTGATCGCCGACGGGCGTGTCTTCGAGGTTGCCGTTGGATGCGCCATTCCCCTCCTCCGGGATGGGGGGCATGCGCTTCCTTCCATTGCTGGCTCGTGCCATTGCTGGTGTGGTTTGCTTCTTCGTGGGACGGTTTCCGGTTCCCACAGACGGTGCCAGATGTTTCAGAGTGTTTTCTCACTACAAAGCGTTGACCGTGGATAACCCGGTCAACGTGGTCAAGGGGCCCGTTTGGGTCCCTCGGGTGAGTCGAGTTGGTGCAGTTGAGGCGCGAGTCGGACCAGCAGACGACGTGGAGCACGTCGACTGGATTGAATCGGGGTCCTCGGCCGCTGGAAGGGCGAGGGGTAGCCTCGGCCCGGGTCGAGACGCTCGGCCTCGGTTGGTTGCACTCGGCCTCGGCGGTCGGACGACGAGGGGAAGCCTCAATCGTCCAGCTGGTTGCGTGGTCGGCGAGGGGCGGAGGGGAAGCCTCGGCCCGTGGATCTGATGACCTCCTTAGGTTCTAGATACCTGAGAGGCGGTCCCTCCTCCTGTCGTCCTCCTAGCCCCTTTATAGACCTCCGCCGTGATTGCCCCCGACCCACGTCGCTCGCCCGCCCTCAATCATGCCCCCTCGATCCGCCCCCCCGTCGCCGCTCCCTGCGCCATGCCACCACCCCCTATAACTGCCATTAAGTGGTAGCGGGATCGAGGGGGCGGTTATCGCAGGAGTGGGCGAGTGACCGGTGTGTTACCGGGGCCGGGTCGGATCGACATGTGGGGGGGGTCCCCCATAGGGCCTTATCGAGTGGGCCTGAGTGCACAGATGGGCTCTTGACCGGCGGTCGGGTCTCTGGGCTCGTGTCTTTCGGGCCTCGGGCAAATAGGCGTAACACATGGTATTATGGACAGAAATCGTGGAGCGGTAGTAAATTTTGAATCATGGCTCCATACATTGTATACTGTTATTTGTTCATACATGGTATTTTAAGCCATGGATCAGTAGATTTAAACTCAAAAGTTTACTTGTAAATTTCTACAACGACCATAAAACATTACATGTAAATGCAATATGGTTTGGGTCTATCGCCCCAAGATTCAAAATTTACTTAGTAAATTAAACATATTGCAAATTTACTGCATTTCCATAAAAAATTCTGCCGTTAATCAATTAATTAATATATCCACCTGAAAATTTTAGATCGTCCGAAAATTTAACTCATCCCAGGAAATTTAATTCAGCTTAAAAAATATTAGTTCCTTCCAAAAGTCAGTATCCTTGCTAAATTTGTGCACAAAGTGCACAGAACCTAAAAAACCATACTGAAATTGAAGGGTGAACAAAGAAAAATTCAAAGATTTTGTCAATTACTGGTTCTCTAATTCGATATTCTTACACTGGCTTCTCGAGGTACACATGCTAAATTCCTACAGTTTATTGAAACTCTTGTATAACTAAGAAGTTGATATGTTTTTACCACACTAAGTGTGTGATAACTGTGCATTGTTTACAATACCTATGAGATGTCTACAATTTTTTTCACTCTATGGGCACGGGTAATTTACCATACAAAGAAATTTAATTCCTTCCAAATCTCTTTCTTACAAAATTTAATAACCTTCAAATTTAGTTTCACTTTAACATGTAGTACCCTCCAATGTTAGTATTCGTGAAATTATCAAAATTAATTATCAAGATCAATTTAATGACTAAGTTCTGACTAAGTTATGATTTACACTATCCAAATCAAAATAACTTAGTCATAACTTAATCATAGTTCAAATCATATCTTAGAAATAGGTTATGCCTACACTATTTGAATTTGACTTCAAATCAAAATTCCTAGCTTCAAATCAAGTTTGGTCAGTTGCTTAAGTGTTTCTGTTGTCTCAAGTGTTGCCTAAGAATTTAAGGGAAACAAATGTAGGAACTGTGATCAAGGTTTGTTGCTTAGCTCATTTCACATAATTTATTTTGTATCCGACAAAAGTTGATTTATGTTGGCCTGCTTATACGTGTGGCATTTTCAAGAAGCATTCTTTAGATCACCATTACCTAAATGACACATTGTCATATGATGTGTAATATCCCTCCATAAACTGACCTGAATATATTCATTATGTAGATCAGATGGTCACAGATCTACTAAAAATATTATGAATAAGCTTAATAAATTTGAAGCAATGTCATAGATCAAACTGAACTCGGCAGATCATGCAGATCGCTCAGAAGAAATGTAAATGTAAGATAAAATGGTTTACTCGATTAAAACTAATGCATTTGCATATGGGAAAGCTTGCCCAATATTTAAAGAATTCTTTTTTGCTCTTGTTGCTCAAGTAAGTCTTTGAAGTCACAGAAACACTTCAGTCATATGCAAAACCAAAATAGATTTTTGGAAAGTACAAAATATATAAAAAATTAAACCAAATAAACCAAAAACAAACAGAAGCTTATATCAACTACTAATTTCTTGTAGCCACACATAAGCAGTAGTTGTAACAAAATATTATTTAAACCCCTGAGTATCAGGATAAAGTCTCGTTTGTAATCGATATAAAATTTCCATCGTATCTCCATTGACATCCAACATCATACATCCAACATTAATATCCACCACCACAATGATAATTCGCCAGTCCAATGCAAGACCGTTGCATTAGATCATAGATCCACAAGAATAGCTAAGAACAGCCATAACTCGCATAAAATCCCATATCACATACCAAAATTCATCGGACAGATTAAAGTATGCAGGTATGTTAACTGTGAACAAAAATTGAAATGATAATGATAAAAAATGGGTGCTAATGAATCAAATGTCAAATGTCAAAATCTGGGTGGTAATGAAATTGAAAACTTGAAAACTTAAAATAGTATAATGGATCCCTGATGGATCAATTAGCTGTAACATGTCAAACATAAGCATACAAATTGTTAGTGTCAAAATTGAAACTTGCTAATGGATCCCTGATCTTTGAAACTCAAAACTGAATACTTAAATCTGGGTGCTAATGGATCCCTGATTTATGTCAAAATTGAAAACTTGCTGTAACATGTCAAACATAAGCATAGAACTTGTTAGTAGCTTAACATTTCAATCATTAGTAGTTCTCATCAGGGATTAGATAATTTTAAATTTAGCAGTTGTCATAAATCATGGAGTTTCAACGGGGTTAAGCATAAAATTTCACTGTCAAATTTGAAATAAAAGTTCAATCAGCAGAATTTCTCATAAAATTGAAAAGGAAAAGCATAAAATTTCAAGGAAAAGCATTAGTTCTGAAGTTTTGTCCTATTTTTAATGAAAAGCATAATATTCAGTATACTATCGTCCTAATAAGAACACCCCCATGTACTCCGTTCATTTTTTAAGTATATGGGCTATAATAGTAGTGACAGTATAGCTCCTACCGAAAATGCTGAGATGTAAATGCTGTCATGAGGAGAAGGAGATGTAAATGCTGTCATAATACCCATGTTCTATTGTAGCAACCCATCCTTTTGACGACATTTAAACGCATACAAAGAAATTTAAATGCATCTGAAATTTACGATGCAAAGAAATTTACGCATAGAATGGAGATCATCTTAGAGCTCAATGTGTGTTTGCGCGTGTGTTTGGAAATTTAAACACATCTGAAAATATTAACGATGTGGTTGTTTTACAGCTTACTCAAGTATCTGATGCATATGATGATCATCCAATGTGGTCAGTTTTACAGTTTACTCAAGTATCTGATGCATATGAGGATCATCTAATATATATGCAGCAAATGCAACAAAATAACTGGGCAGAAAAGAGGAGTTTTTGGGAAATTCAAGTAGGCAAATATCATCAAGATGGAATTGGACCATTTGGCTACCAGTTGTTGAGCGAATGAACAGAAACGTGGGTTGTAGATCAGAATCTCTCATATGTTCTTGTCTATCGATCCTATATTCAGTTAAAGTTAACATATTCATGTATCGTTAACCATTTTTAATATTTCTTTCAAATAATTTCACTTTTTCTTGCGCATGTTCAACAGATGCTTCTGGGGCTTAATCTGCAACAAACTACAAAATTCTAAATATTTTGCATGGCAAAATATTATATGCCTGATGTCACAAACTGAAAACACAATAATCAATGACAGATTATGGTTGTAGAATCTACAAACATAACCATAATCCGAGCACAAACTGAACACACAATAATCAATGTCACACATGAGGAGCTAACCGTCTCCTTAAGTTGATTGCTTTCAGAATCATAACACACATGCCTGGATAATTAAGGCAACTGTTGGTATCTCCTCCAGAATATGGCCACTAACAACGTCAAGAAAGGCTAACCATTCTAGGCTCATAGTATTAGAGTATTTCTCGAGAATGGTCAAATTCTACAACCATTCTGTCATTCTCCTTAAGTCAAATAGTCAAATGGTAGCCAAATCAACAAAATTTTAAGAATAATGGGACGGGTGTGTATGTTTTGGTTTTTTTACAGCATTTCTCCATTTTCAGGCTAGGTAATATTTGGCTAGTCAAAATACTTCTCCATTCTGTTCATTCTCCTTAAGTCAAATAGTCAAATGGTAGAAACAAAGCCAAATATTACAGATTATGGTAGCCAAATAGCCAAATATTATAGATCAGAAAACATTGATTACCGGAGGATTATCTCTAATGCCAAACATTGATTCCAAAAAACATTGATTATCTCATAAAAAATTAAGGAGAGAAACCCCAGAGATCAGAAATTTTGGAAAGAAATTGAGAGAAATTTAGAGAGAGAGAAATTGATTACAAAAAACATTGATTATATTCTTGTGCTCAAAACATTGATTAACGGAAAGAAACATTGATTATCAAGGTTCAGGCCCGTAGGTAATCCAAAAAATTGAAATGATCAATGAATAATCAAGGTTGATAATCAACGCTCAATAGAACCACAAAAACACCACAGATCAGTAATTTTTCGGAATCAATGAATAAAAAGAAGCAATGATGATGCCAAACAACGAAACCCCAGTGATAAATTTGTGCAAGGATACGAAACAACGAAACCCCAGAGATTTAAACATTAACTATCTGATCACAAACTGGGAGAAAATTCACAGAATCGGTGAGGGATGGGAGGATATAAAGTATACCTGATTCCGGCAGCGAAGCCCGCTACTTAAGAGCACGCAGGGTCGATTTAACCCCTGCGAGAGCGGATGAGCACTTCGAGAGCGAAGGTATGCCGTCGGTCGATATCGGGGAGCGACGCGTCGAGATTCGCACAGCCGTGCCGAGGGAGAAAGTCACTGGGGTAGTACTGAAATCAAAGAAGGCCGCCGTGAGAGAGAGAGAGAGAGAGAGAGAGAGAATATCGTAGGCCGCCGTCAGTGAATTGAGCGAATGTTGAAGGCAGTTTTTTAAAACCGTTCCTTTTTTAAAACTTAGTTTTTTAAATTTGTGTTTATTTAGATTATCCTAGTCATATTTTTTGGAGCCATGTAGGATAAACTGGGACACGTAGGACAAAAGTGACACGTAGGACAAAGATTCAAAAAAGGTCCTGAATTGTATAATAGATTTTCTTAAAACTTTTATTGAGCAATTGAAAATGGGTTTTTGTTTAATTTTGAAAATAAGAAAATCATACCTTAGATCTAAGAGATGCATATTGCCTTCCTCTATTTTGGGCCACGCTCACGTGTAGCGTGCGTGTGTGGATGGCCTGCGTGCTGTGCATTAGGTGTGCCCTAGTTCACAAATAATGTAGGTTGGTCGAGGCCTCTAACGAGTTTGACCCGCAAGCAGGACCCATATCGGGTAGTTTTTTTTGTTTTTTTTGTGGGGCGCACACACAAATATATGTAGGTGTTGTGAATGGATGTTGATGATAGATTTGTATTATGATTACGTCTTATCTTATAGATAAGATCGTATCTATTGCATTCTATCTTTGTACGCTTCTCTATCAGCTATAAATAAAGAGCTGTGGGTTCCTCCACGATGATTCATAACACGTTATCAGCACGAGCCTCTAAATAAATTTCCACACAAAAACCGATCGTTGCGAAAGCGAAGGAAAGGTGGGAGATTCACGCGCGCGGCTTTGTCTACCTCAAATAGGCGTCGTCATCTACGTGTAGGATTCATCAACCGTCGCTAGGTCTGGAGGACGGATCTAGTGGTATTTCACTAAAAATTCAATTTTTAATTATGTGCATGATTGTTTTCTCCATCGTTCTCGCAAGATCAAAGTGGAAATAGGGTTAATTGTCTACATCGACGATTTTTTCGTCTAAAAATCATGTTTTAACATGTTTTAATCTGAAAAGTAAAATAAAAATCATATTTTTATCCCCGACGGCTTCATCGGCGGCCTTGCCGTTGGCCGCCGTTGATCTATCGCCCCGAAGGCGGAAATAGATCCACCCTCGGCGGTTCTACCGCCGATCTGCCCCCCCAACGCCTCGCTGCGTAGGGGGGCTGCTGTTCCTGAACCCCCTGCTCTTTTTTTTCGGGGGGGGGGGGGGGGGGGGGGGGGGTACGCCCCCCACGGCGGGGGCTATCGTCCCAGAGCCCCCTCGCCGCCTCACGGCGGGGGCCGCCACTTTGCAGCCCCCACTCCTCACCTTTCTGGCGCCAACGGGGGCAGCGATAGCAAACCCAAGTCGCCCCCCTACTCTCCCTTGCAGGAGATTTTGGGTGCATGCCCATTAAAGAAAGGCATTCAAAATCTCTGCGGGCCTGAAGCCCTTAGCCAAGCTACGGGCCAGGCCCGCAGGCCAAAACAGTTAAAAAAAATAACCAAGATGCGGGCCTGAAGCCCGCAGCCACACTGTGGGCTTCATGCCCGCAGGCTGTAAGAAAAAAAACAGAAATGGATAAATAGGGGAGGTGGCTAAAATAAAGATTAAAAAGGCTTTTGGGGGCATAAAAATTACAAAAAATTATGATAAAATATGGGACTGAAATGGGACCTTTAGGAGACATTTGGGGATTTTTGGGGGTTAATTCGGGGAATAAAAAGGAAAATTTTTTCCTTTTTCAATGAAAAACATGTAAATTTGGGGCTCTTTTCAAATTCTTTTGAATAATCCCATCATGCATACATTTCGCATTCTATGATCCCCTTTTTAGGATGCTCTGCATCACTGTTAATGGTTCACTCTGTGGATAAACTTATATTCTGTTGTGCAATATTAACTTAATAATTAAGAAGATCATGCGACCGTTTTGCCGTTAGTCACCTAACCTAAGGGTGTATGACGTTGCCTAGTGGTCCAATAATTATTAAGTATTTAAATCGTTATGTTTATCCTTTTGTGATGCCTGTGAAGAAAATGTTTGATGAGCACAAGTTTTTGCATGGATGGCTAATTGTGGTTTTGGATCGGCTGTTTAAGTCTCACATTTTACTTTTCTTGCACTTTTATTTTCCTTTTGAGAGAAATTTGTAGTGAGGAAATTATGTAATGTCCAAGACCGATGACTACTTTCCATGGAGGCGGAGGCCACACTTGAAGCTGAAGATTTTATAAATGGGATCCACGGGGTTTCCAAAGTTGTAATTTCTTTTTTTTCGCTTTCATTTGTGTAATATGGACTGTAATATGCACTATGGACTATTTTATTTATGTGGGACTGGCCGATCCACACAATTAGCTCTTCATTTAAAATGGCATCCGTATGAAAATGTTTAATGTATTATTATAATTCATGCAATTTTGTGCTCTGCTAGATAAAATGGTAAATATCGCAAGTGTCGATTTCGAAGTGCTGGATGCATCAGGAAGAAATTATCTGAGTTGGCAGCTCGATGTGAAATTTCACATGCGGACTAAGTCCCTTATTTCTGCTGTGACTAAAGACGGTAAAGCAAACGATATAGAAAAGACGCAAGCCATTATCTATATTCGTCGCCATGTAGACACGACCCTAAAGGTTGAATACCTTACGTTCGAAGATCCAGTTGAGCTGTGGACTGCCTTTGAGGATAGATATAAATATCAGAAAGATGTTATATTACCAAAGGCACGACATGAGTGGGAAACCATGAGACTGCAGGACTTTAAGTCCATAGCTGAGTATAACTTAGCTCTTTTTATCATCATCTCCCTCCTGAAGTTGTATGGTGAAAAGGTCTCAGAAGATCGCATGTTGGAAAAGACGTATACGTCTTTCCACGAAAAGGATGCGATACCAATGCAGCAATACCATAAACGCAAATTCACCAAGTATTCTGAGCTGCTGTCATGTTTACTCATGGCTGAACAAAACAGAGAGCTTCTCCTCGTCACTTACAATATGCATCCCCTGGCACTGCCCCTCTCCCAGAAGCTCAATGCATCTTCTTTTCCAAAAAGAAGAGACACAATAAACGAAAAGAAAGACCACAGAAAGGGGGATAGAACAAAAGGTCCTAAGGCCAATCCAACGACGAAAAAAATGAAAGGAGGTGTAAGTTCACCTGGCACTGAAATGACAATAAGAGAAATGATGCACTCCCACCCAAGAGGGATTGGGAAGACCAGTGCCATAGCTGTGGCATGAAAAGCCACTGGTTCAGAGTGTGCCAAACTCCGCAGCCTCTCCAGGATCTGTATACATAAAATAATAAAAAGAAAGCTGAAACAAACCTAGTGACCACAAATGCTCTAGTAAAGTTCACAGCTGATGACTTCGAAAGAGATGACCTGCTTGATTAGCCTCCATTTTTATCTTAGCAATTTGTTTTGAAAACAATTCATGTTATGAGAGCATTTTGAATTAATGTATTTGTTTTGAATGAACATTTGATTATGTTCCTGAAATGCAAATGTTTTATTCATATTTTATAGATGGATTGCTCTTATGAATGCTTAGTAGACAGTGCTTCAACACATACGATCTTTCAGTATAAATGCTATTTTTATAGCATTATACCATATAAAAGCACTGTAAATACAATTTCAGGGCCATCGAATATAATTGAAGTTCTGGGAATGCAACTTTGTTGCTTCCAAATGGAACAAAAATAAAAAAATAAAGGATGCACTATTCTCTCCGAATTCTAACCGAAACTTACTAAGTTTCAAGGATATCCGTTTAACGGATTCCATTTGGAAACATCAAATGTAAATGAAAAGGAATTACTGTATGTATAACGTCTCAAGAAAAAGGAGTAAAATCCATACTTGATCGTTTTGAGAGCCTTTCATCAGGCCTTTACCACACAAAGATTTCGAGAGAGGAAGCTAATTTGACGGAGCACCTGGAGTGTCCGACATCAGCCAAGTTTTTATTTTGGCATGATAGACATGGCCCCCCTTGGATCTGTGATGATGCACCGCATCTTATCTCAATCCCATGGGCATAACTTGAAGAAGCAGAAAATTCTTTAGAAGGGAGAATTCCCTTGCATCCATTGCTTTAAGGGAAAATTAATAACAAGGCCATCACCACTAAAAGTGGATATTGAATCTCCAAGCTTCCTCGAAAGAATACAAGGAGACATGTGTGGACCTGTCCACCCCCTAGTGGGCCATTTCGGTACTTCATGGTACTGATTGATGCATCCTTAAAATATTCGTATGTATGTCTACTATCGACCCGCAATTTAGCTTTTTTCCAAAGTTATTGGCACAAATAATAAAGTTGCGGGCGCATTTTCCAGACAACCAAATAAAGAAAATACGTCTGGATAATGTTGGGGACCCGGTCATTTCAAGAGTACTGCCAGGCAATGGGAATAGAAATTGAACATCTAGTGCCGCATGTTCATACCCAAAATGGGTTGACAGAGCCACTGATAAAAAGACTCCATTGGATTGCATGTCCATTGTTAATGAAATCCCAATTGCCGGTGGATGCATGGGGACATGAAATTCTGCATGCTGCATCATTAATAAAAATAAGACAATCTGGAGGTCAGAGTCTCTCTTCAATGCAACTTACATATAGAATGCCACAGAACATTTCTCACTTGAGAATCTTCGGTTGCACAGTTTACATCTCCATTGCACCACCACAGAGGACAAAAATAGGTCCTCAACGTTGCCTATGTATCTATGTTAGGTTTGGCTCACCCTCAATTATAAGATACCTAGAACCCCGAACGGGGACGCATTTAAGGCACATCTTGAAGACTGTGATTTTGATGAGACATGTTTTCCCAAAATAGGCACAGACACTGAGAAATCTGGTGCGAAGCAAATTATAACGTGGGATACAAAAAGTTTGACCCCATATGATCCGGTAACAAAACAATGTGAAGATGAGATCCTGAAGATTCTCCACATTCAGAACACTGTTCACCAATTATTGGACTCATTTGCTGACAACAGAAGATTGTCAGACATCCCCGAGAATGGATGCAATCCACTAGCAGCAGACGTGACTGCACCTCAACAGAAAAGAGGCAGACCACTAGGCTCCAAGGATAAAAATCCAAAAAAAAGAAAAGTACCTGGGGACCTTGGGACGATACTCCCACAGAGAAACGAGCTTATGTCAATACACTCACCCCTCCCGAAATTCACTGCAGAGGAACTGCCGGGAGAAACTGAAATATTATTAAATTATATACGTACACAAGATGTGTTAGACAGAAAGAGTACAGTCGTCGACGATGACTTCGTATTTCATATTGCTATTCACGTCGCCGGAAGCGACGATGATCATGATCCACATGCCGCTGAATGCAAACTTAGAAATGATTGACCAAAGTGGAATCAGGCAATAGAAGCTGAGCTGGACTCGCTTAAGAAACGCAAAGTCTTTGGGCATATAGTCCATACACCTACTGGTGTCAAACCAGTGGGATATAAATGGGTATTCGTGAGAAAAAGAAATGAAAATTATGAGATCGCACGCTACAAAGTAAGGCTTGTAGCGCAAGGATTTTACCGAAGACATGGTATTGACTATGAAGAAACATACTCCCCGGTCATGGATGTGATCACTTTCCGATTTCTGATAAGCTTAACAACAAAGGAAGGTCTAGATATGCAGCTAATGGATGTTGTGACTGCATATCTATACGGTAATCTCGATAAGGAGATATACATGAAACTTTCTGATGGCTTTTCAATGCCTGCTGAACTAAAAGATAGACCTCGAGATGTCTACTCTGTTAAGCTTCAAAGATCATTGTATGATTTTAAACAATCGAGAAGAATTGGTATAACAGACTGAGTGAATTCCTTGTACAACAAGGATTCAACAATAATGAAGTCCGCCCTTGCATCTTTATAAGAGCAAAGGGAAAAGGATTCGTCATAATAGCAGTCTACGTAGACGATTTGAACTTCATTGGCTCTCATGAAGAGATCCCTGAGATATCTGTAAGCCTGACAAAAGAATTCGAAATAAAAGACATAGGCAAAACGAAATTCTAACTTGGCGTACAGATTGAACATTTAAAAGACGGAATCCTATTACACCAAACCACATATACGAAGAAAATGTTGCAAAGATTTTATATGGACCAATGTCATCTACTTAGTACACCTGGTACGATCTCTGGATGCACATAAAGACCCCTTCCGGTCGCTGGAAAAGGGGGAGGATATACTTGGTCCAGAAGTCCCTTATCTAAGTGCTATTGGAGCACTTCTATATCTGGCCAATTGCACGCGTCCCAATATAGCGTTCGCAGTAAACTTACTCGACAGATATAGTGCAGCGCCTACGTAGCGCCATTGGACAGGGGATTAAGCACTTTCTGTGCTATCTCCAATGTGTTGGATCCTGTGGATGACAAACAACACTAGAATGAGGGGGGAAGGGATTAATAGTGTTGTACAAATAATAAATTTTTTCGATCATTAACAATAACACAAATAAAACCCTTTCAATGTTGCCTAAGAAACCAAGTAGAGTGATCTACGCTTGGTTCTTAATCAACAAAATAATCTTACAAATAATATGAAAGAGATAAGATTACAATCAAATAAGAGATCTTTACACATCGGAATTAAATAAATAATCTTTGGAATAATAAATGAACAAGGAATTACAAAGATATAAGATAGCAAATGAAAAATGCTTGTACAAGAAATATAAAAAATCACAGAAAAGCAACCGCAGAGACAGGTGAATTTCTCCTGGTTTCCCGCAACCCGGGTACGTCTAGTCTCCGACCAATCCGGTACGAGATTTAATCCACTATTGCCTTAGCAATACAATTACCTAACTCCACTCGTTAGGATTTCCAATGACTCAGCCTTAACTAGGATTTCCAACCACCTAGACTTGTCTAGGATTTACACCATACCCTATCACAAATGGGAATCCCAAATACAAAATAAAAAATCCAATTCTCCACAATATTTGATGGAGATTGGTTTACACCCGAAATTCTATAGTCAAGATAAATATTGCAATTTATGCGTTTAAGTGGCTAAAAGAATTTAAATAGATCTTTAGATCACACAAAGAATATGAGGAGATTCAATGTGATCTAGATCGCTTGTTTTCAAAATCCTTTCAAGAATGAAAATTAAAGAGTAAAGAATTTAAAAACAATTTTAAAATAGCCAAAATAAAGAATGGATCTCAATAAAAATTAGAGTTAGAACTTTGAGATCAGAAAAATAGAAGCAGAAATTGGCTATAGCGTTGAGAGTAAACAAGGGCGATGAGAGATTTTTAGATCAGAATTGTAGCTCAAAGAATAGAGAGATTAGTCTTGTATAATGATCTCAATAAAGCTCCTATTTATAGAGTTCCAAAAAGGATTTCAAATTTCAAAAATGATTGACTTTCAGTCCAATCAAATAAGGAAATGGAGTGAAATCAGGAAGCAGAATCGTAGAACAAAAACGGCAGCTGGTAGTTGACTCCCTACTGAGGTAGTCGACTCCCAGAGAATTTCATTAAAAAATTCTGCTCAGCTGGTAGTCGACTCCCTCCTTTGGTAGGCGACGCCCAGAGCACTTTTAAGTGAAACTCAGCTAGCAAGATGTGTAATCAACTCCTGGGTGTTTGGAGGTTGAAAAGTTTAAAAACATTTAAAAACGTTTTTGCTTTAAACTCATTGTGTGTGTGTGTGTGTGCAATATTAGCTTGGCTTCAACATAGTCCTAAAGAAACGAACCCACACACTAGATTTAGATGAGACCTTCAGGAAGCCGATCGGACGTTTGCAGTAGAAGCGTGCTTCTCTTGAATTTGAGCTCTTCTTCATTAATCTTAAGCACTTGTATGAGCTTCATCATTGAGCTATACTTGTGCTTGATGTAGAGTTTGCAAATTCGTCTCCGTCTTCTGAGTGTGATTGAGCTTCTTCGAAATATGCATAAAGCTATCAATCGCACCACCTACACACTTAAGTTGTAGTGTAATTAGTACACTAACATCATTTGGTGTGTTCATCTTTAAAACCACTTAGGGGTGGGATTCGATTTCCCATCACAAGGGTCTACAGATTTGGGACTCTTTTACAAAAATGGATTATCCTCTGCACTTATTGGTTATGCTGATGCAGGTTACAGGTCTGATCCCCATAATGCAAAGTCACAGACATGATACGTGTTTACCTATGTGGGACAACCATTTCCTGGAGATCAGTCAAGAAAACTATGACGACGACCTCATCCAATCACTCAGAGATCGTCGTCATCCATGAAGCAAGCAGAGAATGTGTTTGGCTACGGTCAGTTGTAAATCACATCCTGGTGACGACCGGATTAAAGACTGGAGACCTTGAACCTACTACCATGTTCGAGGACAACGCTGCTTGCATAGCTCAACTACGAGGTGGCTACATCAAAGGCGACTGTACGAAGCATATTTCCCCTAAATTCTTCTGGATGCACGAGCTACAAAGAAATGACGAGATCGACGTAAAACAAGTACAATCATGTGACAATCTGTCAGACTTGTTCACTTAATCTCTTCCTACTGCTACCTTTAGGAAGTTTGTACAGAAAATTGGGATGAGATGCCTAAAGATTTGAAAGCCTGAGAGCTTGTATAGATCAGGGGGAGTTAGAGAGTGTTTGTAATATTTTTCCTTAACTATGGTTTTCCCACAGGGTTTTCCATAGCTAAAGGTTTTATCGAGGCAAATCTCATCAACTCAGGATCTTGAAGTATCCACCCCATGTGAGATTTCTACTACACTCAGAATCCTGAAGCATTCATGAGCAGAGTCCACACCTATGGCTAGATAAGGGGAGTGTTGTGAACAGATGTTGATGATAGATTTGTATTAGGAGTACATCTTATCTTATAGATAAGATAAGACCGTATCTTTTGTATCATATCTTTGTACACTCCACTATCAGCTATAAATAAAGAGTTGTGTGTTCCTCCACCAGATGATGATTCATAACAGTAGGATGAATTTTAGGTGAAATTTTTTGATGGAAAAGTAATGAAATTTTTCTTCAAGTGCAAATGCACACAGGAAAACATTTTTATATGCTTAACCCTATGATATTTGACTGAAAATTTGCACATGTTTTGGCATGTATTTTTGAGATAAACTCGATTTTGACAAAACTGCTTGGTTTTTATGGATCGAATGGAAAACTAAAAGCGCACTGCTTCGGCCAATTTCAATATCCCATGGAAAAGGCTCTAATGGCGAAGGTGTCTCACTGTTGAAAGTACACAAGTTTTAAAAACGGGGTAGAGATGTGACGAACTAAACTCCTATTAGTGTCTACGGAGAGTGGAGTTGTTACTTAATTATATTCGTACAACGCACAAGAAACCTCTTAAGTTTGCTCACTTTCTCGGCTAATCATTGTTTCATAGGGTTGACATGTTTGTGATGATAGGTTGGAAAGTCGAGTTGGACTCGTAGAGGGGAGACTAGATAGGAGACGCTCTTGTTAGGATATACTCGGAGGATATGACGTGCCTTAGGGTTGATGATCAAGCACATAGTCACGATACACACACAAATTAATTATTATTTTTATTGGTTTTCTAATTTTCTAAATTTCTTCCCATCATATCCTAATTATCACACAATTAGAGGTTTAATTTCAGAAAACTACCTCATACTTTCGTCGAATTCCAGAAAAATACATCTTATTTTGATATAATCGCAAAACAACCTCATACTTTTCAGGTTTCGATAAACCCCATCATCCCCATATCCCTCTCTGCCCAGCGCTGCCCTTCGCCCTCTATTCATCGCCGCCCATCCCCATTCCACCTACCGTCGCCCTCCTCCCACTCTCCCCACCGTCCTCCCCCTCCCCCCACCACCACCCTTCGCTCTCCATCCGTCGCTGCCCATCCCCCTTCCACCCACCGCCACCCTCCTCCCCCTCCCAGCCCCCACCGTCCTCCTCCCCCCGGCCGCGGCCACCCGCCCCCTTTCCCCGCCGCCGCACTCGTCCACCACTTCCCCACAATGCCGCCCTCCTCTCTCCGCCACCATCCTGCATATATCAAAGTACGGGGTAGTTCTACGAAATTAAACCAAAGTATGAGGTAGTTCTACGAAATTAAGCAAAGTATGAGGTAGTTCTACGAAACCAAAGTATGAGGAAGTTTATCGAAACCTGAAAAGTATGAGGTAGTTTTGCGATTATATCAAAATAAGAGGTATTTTTTTGGAATTCAGCGGAAGTGTGAGGTAGTTTTCTGAAATTAAGCCCTCAATTAGGCTTAGGTTATGAGTTTCCTCAAAAAAAGTACACTAGCATATTGTCTACTCTTTTTTTTTTTTTTGATACAACGGAATTTTATTGTCTACTCTTTAGAGTAATACTAATGTTGTTCTCTTGGAGTATTCTAGAGGGTTAACTTAACGGTTTTATACTGGGTATTGGCAGCAATAGGAAAATCCCAGAATAGATGATCATAAATAAAAGAAGATCATCTATTCAATGCCGTTATACAGCAGATGTCACTGGCATTGTAGTCCACCCAAAATCCTTTAACAGAGATGCAATCATAGATGTGCTATAATTGGTAAACATATTGACATTTGTATTTTTTGTTAACAAGTAATACTTGGATTTCAATTCATTACCATGAATCTGTCGTTACCCTGGCTACTTTGATACTTCATGTTATAACTACAACAGTAGTTCGGTTAACTGGGCTAGTTGGCTCTTGAACCGAACTTCATTTCCTTCTCGTGCGCGAAGCGAATGGGCACTGTGTCGTGGGTCAGTTTTGGGGGGGGGGGGGGGGGGGGGGGGGGGGGGGGGGGGGGGGGGGGGGGGGGGCACATCTTTTTCTTTGTTTCGGAGCAGGGCGCGTACAATTACCACTTCGTACCACACCACCAGGAGGCTCGCCAGAATGTCAAGTCTTCCTCCGCCCGCCGTTTGAAAGCAATTTATGAGGTTTTACGTATATATGAGGTTTGACAATGTAACTGCGGTCATGAGCTCCTAACCCCCTCCCCATGCCCACTTCATTCTCTCTTCGCAAAGACTAACGGGCTTTTTTGGAAATAGGGTATGTGTGTAGAGTAGAAATATCAATTTTCAAAAATTTAAGGTATGTGAACTGAGCAAAAAATTAAGTGGCATGTGAACTGAGCAAAAAATTATGTGGTATGTGAACTGAGCAAAAAGGTATGTTCGCATAGCAATTCCCTTTATTATTATTTGTTACTTATTATATTACTTTGCATGTTGGATATTATTCAACCACCATCTCCCTGTGGCCCAATGGATAAGGTCATGCTCTATGGAATTACCAGTACTTCTGGCCTAATGTTGAATGCTCTCTTACCTGTTGAGGGATATATGCCATCGGTTCATTTGTATTTGATACAAATGGATTTTAATATTAGATGTGGAAATATTGCATATGATGCAAAAAGGAATTACATATGTTGTAAAATATTTACGTGTATATTTTATATAATAAATGCATGGAAAAGGGTTACCTGGATGCCTAGATCGTCCCGGTCTAAACGCAGGTTCAAACGGCGTCCAAAACGGACTCCAAACGCAAAAGATAGAGCCAAAATACTTATAAAAGCCCATTAAGGGCATTGCGGGTTGGGGCCCGCACCCACATGCACCTGACCCGCGGGCCGCCCGGCCCGCATGGAGGGCGGGTGCGTGCCCGCACCCGCGCGTGCCCGCACCCGTGCCCGTGCCCGTGCCCACCAGGCGGGGCCCGCCCGCGGTGCACGCAGGCGCGTGCACAACACGTGCCCACGTGCTGTGCACGCACCCGCTGGGTGCGTGCAAGCGGCTAACTACGCGCGCGTTAGGTTGTGGGGCCGACTGTGGGCCCCACATGAGTAAGGGGTTGAACACAGGTTTTTGGAGGTTGCGTTTTACATAAACGCGTGATTTTTGGGCAACCTTGGAGCTACATTTGAGGGGTCAAACGAACTCGGAATGAGGTGCTGTTTTTTTCTTCGCGTTCACCGTTCAACACTCTTTGCAATGATGTATGCCATCATTCTTGGAGCTCAACGGTGAGGGAGAGAAAATTCGTCAAAGTTTGATATTCGTGAAATGCAAACTAAATTGATTTTCTTCTCCAAAAGGTTTTGTCCTACATCGGTAATTGAGAAAGCGGAGGGGTCAGCCGCCTATATAAATAAGGGCATACCCCCTCCTTGAAACTCGCACAAAGTCTTCAAATCCGAAAAGCTCGAAATTTTTTTGAGCACGCTCGGATTAAGACTTAAATCAATATTATCTCATTCTCCCTAATTCTTCCTTACTCCTGATCGGGCTCTAGCAAAGCTACGAAGGAGTTCGGATCAGATTTGAAGTCTTGACGGATGATCCACTCAAGGTAAAACTTTCTTCGGTGCGTGGTTGGCTTGGCGACAAGGGTATTGCTCGCCTTGAGGCGCGGTGTGGTTCGGGTCACAGTTCAGCTTGGGACGCGATTTGGCTTGGGAGAAGCGGCTCGGGGCATCGCTTCGGAGTCAAAGAAATGTTGCTAAAAACAACGCTCCGTATTCTGCAGAAACGAAGTGAAAGAGATGTAGTTTAATTTACATGTGTTTATAATTGCAAATAGGTTGATAGATCTATCTTTAGGGGTTGGTCGGACCCAACCCCGGAATAGTAGAGATTCTGGTTAAGGTTTAATCGGACCTAACCCCGGAATAGTAGAGATTCTGGTTAATGTTTAACTCTTTAGGCTAGACTTAAAATAGTTTTAAGTTGTTTTTCCGCTGCTTAATTTGATCTCGTCGTCCGTCCGACTTAGGCCGAACGTCGATTTTATAGCCTTAAGGACCTAGAAACCCTTTAGTGGTATCAGAGCTTGTTGATGCTTGAGTACGGGTTCTCGGTTATGAGTCGACCGAAGTAATCGCTCTTACCGTACCAAGTCCCGATAAGATGATGATCTTATGATGGGTTGGGCGTTGTTGAGAGGCATGCCGTAAAACAAGTTCGTATGGGATCTTGTGACGGGTCTAAGGTGCCATGGACAATGGGCCTTAATAACGTTGCAATGATATCAGAGCGATACCCTTTAGTTGTATCAGAGACAGTCTAATGATCTATGTTATTCTCAAGTGGTCAAAACATCCGTATTAACTAGCACTACCACATATATTTTTCTCGTACGTCAGTGTACGTGAAAATCTCATGATATGAATTTTAGAGCGAAATTAGTTTTATTGTGTTTTGACTTTGAAAAATCATTGTGGGAGATGTACTTGCCTGTTGGCAATAAA